>ML779186.1:126502-153241 GCA_009831015.1 Picea engelmannii | reverse complement strand
ACGATCCACCTTGGAAGATGGACATTTGAAGTTGGAAAAGATACACACTAGCCAGAATCCTGCAGACATGTTAACAAAGGGAGTAACCAGGGAGAAACTGAGTTCCTGCTCAGTTTCAGTTGGTCTTCAAGAATGAATATGAATATGATAAATTTTCCAGGTCTAAGAAGGTTCAGAGTCCAGCATATACAGTAGCAGTGGAGTTGTTGAGATCAGTCTCCAAGTGGGATATTGTTGGTTGTGGAACCTGATTATCTTCCTGATTCAAAGGTCTTTTACTTTCAGTTGTGTTTATACCCCATGAATTATTTACACCCCAGAAGTATGTACACTCTTCCACACGGGGGAGTGCAGAGGGGGGATACCCCCTTTACGAGGTTCGAGGGGGGGCTATCCCCCTAACTGGGGGATCTGGGGGAAAGCGGGGTTCGGGGGCGAAGCCCCCGAAGGAAAAATTGTGTTGTAAATGTATATTGTAATTTCATTGTAAATCTAGACCGTTCATTATAAGGTCACAGATCTAACGATA
Source organism: Picea engelmannii (assembly GCA_009831015.1). Classification (NCBI taxonomy): domain Eukaryota; kingdom Viridiplantae; phylum Streptophyta; class Pinopsida; order Pinales; family Pinaceae; genus Picea; species Picea engelmannii. The sequence continues at coordinate 152,712 of ML779186.1, read as the reverse complement.
GAGATTATGTTAGGGTTTTTTTCCCTAGAAGGCAACCCTCTTTTATGAGGGAAATGTATTGTGGCTATGGTTGATGGCGAATATTGTATTCTGAGATAGGAGACTGTGAGAGAAAGAAGAGGAAGTTACAATGGGTTTGATGTAGGTTGTATCCCTTCATATGATGGATAATAATAAAGGAAGGACCTGGCAATTTCTCTAGTGGACTTAGCCCACACTGGGTGAACCGCGTAAATCTGTGTCTCTATTGTATTGTGTATCTTTTGTGTTTTTTTTTCTGCATTTGTTTTATTTTATTGCTCCACGGTCCTGTTTTTCTAAGAAATTTGTCTTGGGTTGATTCGAACCTTGAGGGTTAATCTCACTAATAACATGGGAGAAATATTCCCTCAGGTGCATACGGGAGGAAACTGATTTTGATGAGTCATTTGAATGAGATGAGGGGAAAGTAGTAGCTTTACCTTTCTCTTTCACATGGGGGACCTCAGTTTTAATTCGTTTTCTAGCATGAGAGGACTAAATAGGTGAATGTACAAGAAAAATTTGAGCATTGGGATTTACAAGTGGGGGAGGAGGAGGCAATGAAAATTTGGTCCGGCCACAATGGTGGGAGACTTTCGAATGGAAAATCTTTCACCATCCATCATTTTCAGGGACTCTTGGTTGCATGGAAACATGAGGAGGCACAAGAATACCAAGGATATTTTTAGGTTGGAAGGGAGGCCTCTAAGGTCTAGGCTGAACTATCCCTTTTCCAATCTAATTGAAGAACCCAGCTTGAAAAAATTGGTTCAACTCCTGAAGATCGGCATCAAAATGAATTGAGAATCTGTGCCTTCTAGGCACTCTGTTCCAATTACCTCTTCCCATATTGTTTATTCCATGACTTCCTCTACTGAAGAAAATCATCATGTATGCAGAAATTCATTAGCAACTAGCCCTTAATAGACCATACATGAAATTATCTTTATATGAAACAAAGTTTGGCTCAGAATTTGACATAAGACCCATGCAATTTAATCCATAATAAATTATTTAATAATTTTCAAGTGATCAGAGGGTGAAATAGGGTTCATGGGATTGTAATGAGTGAAAAAGTGGTAGCATGACAGAGAGTAAGAACACGAGTACTACTCAACAATTCATTAAATAACTAATTGTGCAATCAATACCAAATTATATCAGTTTCCACCTGTTTTTCTGTCATATCTTTATCACTGACATACAAAGTGTTTATTTATTTTATAGAAGAGGGCGTGTAAAAATGAAATTGGGATCATGAAGGGCGTATAATGAGTGGAAAATTGACATTATGAGAGGGAATAATACAAATATTGTTCATAAAAAATAAATTAAATTGAAAAAAAAAAACATAACTATGTTCATACCCCAATCCAATAAGCATCCAATTTAAAACCAAAAACATTTAACTGTCCTTTATTTACAGACAGAATGCTTGTTGACTTCAAAATAAAAGACAATTCAATTGCCCAAAATACTTCAATTATATCAATATTTGCATCTTATACAATAACTATGCAACATAATAACATCATTGCCAATTCCATAATTATAACCCTTCGAGCCACATTCTTTCATGTTCCAATGCAAACCCCCTTTTCCTTCTAAAAACAAAACAGAAATATATACAGTTATTCCATCCATCCAAATCCAAAATTCACTCCTTTAAATCAAATAATAATAGACCCAGTATTAATTACCACCAACAGTCGAATTTACATCATTGTTTGATATAATTCATTGCATTAAAACTCATAATTGGGCCCTGATTCAATCATAGACAGACGTTCATCAATATAATCAACACAATTGCTGATTTGAAAATAGCATTTAATCAATAATATGCAACTCTGAGCCTAAGATTCTTGAAAACTGAACATGTACAGACTTCATTTAAAATAAATTCCCAACAAAGACAAAACCAAATAATGCCCGAGGAGGAACAGAACCACATCGTTCACGAGGAGAACAGAACCGAGCAGACACAGGTGTCTTTTAAACCTTGATGAGACCATGATCCTGCTAGGATTTAACACAGTAATGGGGAATAACAATAAATCAACCAAATGGAAATTCCTCTGGGATGCAGATAACCCATGGCCCCTTTTTTTTCAAACAAATTATCACAGAGAGGTAATAACAGAGGCTCAATCAAGAGATGATCTTCGAAGTCGGAGATATATCATGCTTCTTTTAAAAAAATTATTGCAGAGAGGTAACGAGAGTTGGCTTAATCAAGGAAGAATCTTCGAAAACACAGAGATCCTGTGCTCTTTTAAAAAAATAACAGGACACATAACCTTTAACTCAAAATCTTGACAATGAGTGTAACCAAACATAATAGTCAGCCACCCAACAGAGAAGAGAGGAACGAACTCTTTGAATAATGTGGAGTGAATGCCCTAGGAGAACAGAACCAAGACGTGCTCAAACGCAACCTGTGGCCAACATAAACATATACAGGATTCCATTCAAATTTTTGGGTGATGCAAAGGTTCGACTGTGCAAAACTTTTGGCAATAGTAACAATGAAGTAAATTCCATAACAAACGATAGCTCGAGGCTTCAACCAAACAAAGAAAGAATAGTGCAACTTTCCACAGTCTGCATTGCAACCCGGAAGAACAAAACATAAAGACCACCGAGAGGAAAGTAGTGATAGAAACTAATACCCATACTGGTGGTAAAAACCCACGCAAAAAAAAAAAACTCAAAGCTTGTTACAACATTGTCATAATTTTCCACAGAGAACTAGAAGAAAACCCCAAGCTGACCGACATGTTTTAAACCAATAACCAATGCACATGCTTCGCAAAGAAATAAAATCCATTCCTTTCTTTAAAAACGCCAGCATTCCAAAGTATTCATAGAAGAAACCATAAGCATAGCACTGATACACAGTCAAAACTTAATAAAGAAATAGACCTCATGCAATCCTGAGCCAAAAAATCGATTCATAACACAGAGGGACCATCATGGATGGAAAGTAAAGGATCCATACCTAGAAAAAATCGCTTGAGGGAATATTTGGCATGTATTTTCCTTTCAAAACCAGAAATCGTGGAGACTCCACAACCACCAGAGCTGAAAAAAACCAAATGCAACTATGGCTAGGGTGATAGGGTCAAGGTTTGTTTGAGTGACGTGCAGTAAATGCACATCATTTCCTCCCCAATCCCTATTCAATTCAACGTACAAGCCATCCCATAAGAATAACATCAACCATTAATTCAAACACATATCCATTTATATAACCAATGTTATATCCATTGCATAGTGTGCCAACTTAAACCATATCAAAACTTTAACAACAACCATTTGTCATAACATTAACATATGTGCCTCATAAATAATCCTTTAATCAAGCGCATGAGTCTAGCAGCTAGGTCCATCACCTTTCATTTGTGTCAATTATATATACCTTAAGGTTTGTCCATAGTTTTTTCCTCTTTGGGTTTTAAGCTCCCATCTCATCCTTTAGCATAAAATCATATATAAAAAATAATCAATCAATGTTTAATGCATAAACATAACACCTGTAAAAATAATCCTTTTATCCATAATGTTGTGACAAGTTTCAAGTGACCATCAAAACCATTTAGCAATGACACATTCAACCAACCATCTTATGTTGCCACGGCGAATAAAACCATGACATGCATCATCAACTGTAGAAGACTATGTAGGCATCATTATAATAGAAAACCAAAATATGAGTGCAACACATCCATCATAGTGTCACTAGTCTACAAGGGGGTCCCACGTACTAGTTAACTATTATTATTATAAATAAATAATAGAGCTTAGAAATCATTTGTGAGAAGTATTCATCGTCGCGATTTTAAGCATCAAAATTGCCAACATCCTCTATTGAATATTGTCAGCAAGAAAATGGTACAGAACATGGAATTTATTGTAATTATCTCCTTTCTACAAAGACAAAGAGATTTTCATAAAACTATAGCAATTCCCAAACCTTAGGCTTCTTCGAAATGAAGGATTTTTTCTTTTAAAGATACACCCACTAACAGTTTCACGTAGTCGAAGAAAAGAGAATGTATGGTTGGATACATGGATTCTCTTTTTGAATATACTTGTATTTCCTGGGATTCTTAATACTTGTATAATATATGCCTAGATCTATTTGAATACTTTTTAATAGAGTAAATATCACAAATTTATCCTCCAATTATATCTCTTCACTCTAGTTCTCATAATATAATACAAGGTGTCAATGATTCATGGATCACAAACACTTTCATATTTTCCAATCATAAATATACTTGGAAGGAAAATGGGAAGATGTTATAGCTCTAATTAAAAAATGTATACTCATGGAGCTAGATCATATGAGATGCGGGAATTGATAGATGCACTAATTGTCATGAAGAAAGAGAGAGTAATGCTTTATGGAAAAAAACCATTTTCAATGATATGTTCGACAACACGGGTATTCCAATAGAGGATAAACACCTTCAATAACCACTCACACAATCATATCAAAGATCAACACATCGATTTTTTGACGTGGTAAAACCCCTACGGGGAAACATCCATGGCCCCAGCCAACACGACCACTTGGAGCAGTTTATTAATGCAAAAGAAAAATATTACAGAGAGATTTTACAGGAGAGTTTCTCACAATCAATCATCGACAAATGACCCTCCATGCTCTTTAAATAGAAATCATGGACCAATCAGGTGTTAAGCTGTGGATCAATGGTCGTTAATATCGAGGAGAATATGAACCGTCAGATCACTCTATGTTGGGACCTTATCATGACCGTCATATTTCCTAACTACAAATGCATACTAAAGAAACACACATTTACCTAACGATACATTTAGACGAAGTAGATATTAACTAACTCCTAAGTGTCTAAATATCCTAACATCCCCCCTTAAGAACAACTTGGGATAGGATTGAAGGATTTACAATGTTAACACAACAAGAGAAGGAAGGAGGCATTAGAGAATATACCCCCTTAATGACAACTTCCTGAACTCCTAACATAGATCGAAGTTTGGAAAACTTCGCTTTTGTAAGAGACTTTGGAAAAATGTTTGCAACTTGATCTTCTGTAGGGAAAAAGAGCACTTCAATAAATTGATCATGAATGATATTTATGATGAAGTGCATGTGTATCTCGATGTGTTTGTTGCGTTGTTGTTTAACTGGGTCTTCGACGAGCTTGATGGCACTATGATTGTCATACCAAAGGCTGGTCGGATTCTACTGTTGGAATCCAAACTTTGAAAGGATCTATTGAAGCCACAAGGCTTCCTGACTTGCATTTACCGTTGCTCGATACTTTTCTTTTGCTGAAGAAAGTGCAATAGTCTGTTGTTTCTTACAAACCCAAGTGACAGGTCCTGAACCAAGACTGAAAACATAAAATGCAATAGACTTTTGATCATTAGGGTCATTGGCACAATCTGAATTAGTGAAACCAACCAATAAAGGAGTCCCCCCTGAACTGTAATGTATCCCAAAATGAATTGTACCACGGACATAGCAAAGTATTCTTTTATTTTCTTTCCAATGGCTTTCATGGGGTGTTTGCATATATTGGGAAAAAAGACCAACTGCAAAATAAAGATCACGACGGGCATGATTCAAGTATAAGAGGCTACCAACTAACTGACGGTACAGGGTGGCATCAACTTCAGGATAAGTACAGGTGGCAGTAAGCTTGACTCCAGACTGGAAGGGATAAGGGGTCGGTTTACAATCATCCATGTGAAAGCGATGAACAAGGTCACAAGCATACTTAGACTAGGAAAGAACAATTCCTTCATTGGTTTGCAAAACTTGGAGGCCAAGGAAATAGTGAAAAAATCATAAGTTTGTCATTTCAAATTTTTTCTTAATACTAATTTTCACATGGTTTAAAAATTTTGAGTCACTACCATTAAGGATAAGGTCATCAAAATAAAGGACACGGATTATGAGATAGATTCCTACTTTCTTGGTATAGACATTAGGATCAAAATGGAATCTAGAGAATCTGGTGTCAATAAGAAAGTTGTTCATTTTGGCATACCAAGATCTGGGAGTTTTCTTAAGACCATAAAGATATTTATTAAGGTGACAAACAAGGCTAGAGTCATTCTAGACATATCCAGGAGGTTGTTCCATGTAGATTTCTTCTTGCAAATCTCTGTGCAATAAGGATAATTTAACATCCATATGATGGACCTCCCATTTATGTGAGGCAGCAAGGGAAAGAACAAGGCAGATGGAATTCATTTTGGCTATAGGGGAAAAGGTTTCATTATAGTCAATTCCTTCAACTTGGAAAAATCCTTTGGAAACTAACCGAGCCTTGTGTCTTTCAACACTTCCATCTGATGCATACTTAGTTCTGTAGACCCATTTACATCTGACAAGTTTTTTTCCTTTTGGAAGAGGTACAAGATCCCAAGTATCGTTTTCCATTAAATAATGCTACTCTTCATTCATTGTTGTATCCCAATATGGATGACCTGAAGTTTCTGCAAATGTATTTGGATCATGATTCTTTGAAACTTGAGCCAAAAGAGAAGAGGCTTGTTGGAACTATGAACGTGTCTGACATTGATCTGAAGGATCACCGACAAGATCACCAAATGCTTCTTGTATTGAACAGACCCATCTAGGAATCGGAGGAGTTGGTGTTGGTTCAGGTTCAAAGGACTCATCTAGAGGAAGGTGCACATGCAGAGATGTATTTTCATCCTCACGGTCATCATCTAAAGAAGAAACCAGAATAGGAATAGAAGAAGGCATAAACGCTGAAGATGGCTCGCAGGCCAAGAGATTTTCATCAAATTTAAAATCTCTTCTAATAATAATTTCATTACAATATGGTTGAAGAAGTCTATAACCTTTGAAATATTTAGAATAACCAACAAATATACACTTCTCACTTTTAGGCTGCAATGCTTTCCTTTTCTCATTAGGAAAGTGAGCCCATGCTATACTTCCAAATACACGGAAGTGACTTACATCTAGTCTAATTTTAGTCCAAGCTTCTTTCGGTGTTATACTTTTAAGAGCCTTTGTGGGAGTGTGATTTACAATATAATTTGCACAGTTGATGGCTTACGCCCAATACTTAGATTTAACCCCTTAGATTGGATCATACAATTAGCCATTTCTTTTAATGTGTGGTTCTTTCTCTCAGCAACACTATTTTGTTGTGGTGTATATGGCACAGTGTGTTGCATTTGAAAGCCATGTGTAGTGTAGTAACTTGTAAAATTATTGTTCACATATTCGCATCCATTATTTGTTCTTAACCTTTGAATTTGATGTCCACATTGCTTTTCTACAATGGCCTTGTGGGCCAAAAACTTGTCAAAAAATTTGCTCTTAAGTTTTAAGAAGTAAACCCAACTATGTATGGAAAAGTCATCAATGAAAGTTAAGAAATGTTTGCACCCAGAAAAAGAAGGAGTAGAAAGTGGACCACACAAATCACTATGAACAAGCTGCAAAGGGCTCGAAGCATGCCAAGAGACATGTTTGTCAAAACTGTCCTGATAATATTTTTCGAGAACACAACCGGCACAAACACCATCTCTGCATGAAATAGGAGGAAGACCAGTCACCATCTATTGATTACATAATTGTTGCAATGAGCGATAGTTTAGATGACCAAACCGCTCATGCAAAAAAATTCTCAACTCATCACTATGAGCAACAAAAACTGATGAAAAAGATGATGACCCAAAGTTGTCAAACATGTACAACCTGGTAATATCATCAGCAATTCCAGTTGCAAGAACATGCTTAGGATATTTTAGATCCTTGATTACAACTTGGTGAGGTGAAAACTCTACGGTTTTACCTTCACCTGAATGAGTGATTTGATATATTGATAGAAGGTTGCAAGAAATACTTGGAACACATAATACATCATCGAAATGACCATTATCTACTTTAATTGTTCCAAATCCCACAACACTAATATATCTATCATCACCAACAAATATTTTTTTGTTGTTACATTCATTTAGAGCACAGAATATGTCTTTATCCTTAGCCATATGATAAGATTCTCCAGAATCAATAAGCCACTCATCAGAAGAAGAAGTAGAATTTGTATTGAAGGAGAAACCAGAAGCAGAAAGTGCATGTCCATGAGAAAAATAAGAATAAGTAGAATCAATGTTGATGTTGTGCTTCTTCATCATTTCTTCTAAAGTTGTCATCTTCTTGAAACATTTGGAGTCATCATGACCATCTTTATCACAAAAGTTGCAATTTATGCCAGTCTTCTTATTTTTATATTTTGCTCATTTGTCACCATTAGGAGATGAAGTTGTCTGAATGGGTTTGGGACCCTTATGTTGCTTGTTGTTGTAGTGAGGATGTTGCTTCTTGGGATTCTTGGGTTTATCTTTCTGCTGGGAAACTAAGTCTTTGTTGGAGATACCTGCAGTGATGATCACTCCAAGTTGTACAAGCTTATCTTCCTCTCTAATCAAAGCAGCACAAAAGGACTCAAGAGTGGTTTTTTGATAAGATTTTCCTAGAGCCTCTCTCATGGCATAAAAGGTAGATACAAACACAGAATATGCACTACCTAGCTTAGAAAGAATAAGATAGATATAGCGTTCTTCCTCCATCTTTATCTCACATTCTTCACATAAAATTTTGAGTGCTTTAAACTAAGATAGATAGTCTTCAATGCAAGAAAAATCACTAGGACTTAAATTTAGTACTTGATTTTCTAACTATTGTGCTCGAATAATATTGAGTTTACCAAACGCAAATTCATTCTTTTCCCAAGCTTCATTGGGCTCATCAATTTCTTTAAGGTGGAACATTAAATCAGGAGAGATGGACATTTTGATTAGTCCACATGATTTGTCACTCCTATTAGCCCATTTGAATTTCTTATCATCATCAGTGAATTCCTTTTCCTTTCCCAAGTTAATCTAGTACAAGCTTTTACTTCTTAATAAATCCTCCATATGAGTTTCCATTGGAAGTAGTTGGTGTTGGTAAGAAAAATATTTCTGGAAGAAGTCATATTAAATATGTAGATAATATGGATTTAAAAACTGAAACCGATGATCTGGATGGAAAGATATCGAAAAATTAGGTGGTTTTTGAAAAAAATGGCACTAAAAACGAACTTCGGATGTGAAACTTATGCCATTTTTAAAAAAGACATAAATGGTAACCAAGGGACCACGTGGCAATGTCAATTTCTTTATGAAGTGACCCACTTTTATAAAGAGAAGTGGGGATCACTTATACAATGAAGTTACTTTATTAAATAAAAGTTGCATGCAAAAAAAATAACTCTAAAATAAAGTATTAAAACTACTTATAGTGATTCACTTGTATACTTGAAGTGAAATACACTTTATAATTGAGCATGATTTTTTTCAAAAAAAGTAACAAGAAGGGATACTTGAACTCGGGACCTCTTACTTAATAAGGTGACTTTTAACCAAATGGTCTAGAAAAAAATATTGTATTGTTTAACAAGAGAATTGTTGTTGTTGTTGTTGTTGTTGTTGAAGACGGCCTTGGAGAGTGTTAGGTGATTTATATGTACTAAAAAAGACACTAAAATACCCTCAATTTAAATTTTCAACCCGGGGTAAGTAAACTTAGAGTTGTAGCAAAATATATGCCAAAGGTAGAAGGCTAGTAGGAATATGGTCTAACTAATGAAGGTAGCTATCTAAGGTTGATCTATTTAAGCAAAACTATCGAATAAGCAAACCCTACTAAGCAATTGGAAACTAGGTAACCTAAGTATCTTTTGGCCAAGGATCAATGGATAGTTCCTAAGAAAGCAAGTAAAAACCCTATGTAAAGCAAACTAGTTCAACAATAAGCAATAAGAAACTATCTAAACATACCAATAAGAAAATGACGAAAGCAAACTATTTTAACTTGCCAACCTACATTCAATGAGCAACTACCCTATGAAAGCAATTAAATAAGAAAGTAAGCAAAAGCACCTATCTAACCTATTAAAGAAAATAGACAAGTAAGCAAAGACACCTAACTAATCTATTAAAGCAAAAGACAAGTAAGCAAAGAAAACTATCTATCCTACTAAAGAAAATGGACAAGTAAGCAAAGACTTCTCATTGAAAAACTATCTAGCCTGAGAGGCAAGTGGACTAAATGCCTAATGCAAAACTATTTCTAATGTGTGAAAGGAAATCTAAATGCTCAATGCAATGCATGAAAGGAAATCTATTCTATTGAAAGCAAGGAGAACTAACAACTAAATGCTTTACCTTAATCTACGAAAACAAGAAACTATATCTTCTAATCTACAAAAGCAAGAAACTAGCTTTAATCTTATGACACTCAAATATAATGTTGGTGGTTGTGTGAATGCCTTCGGTGGTGAAAGATGATATCTCAATGACACTTGACAGCAAAGGACAATTCCAACGGTATAAACTCAACACTAATCTCAATGCCAAAATGAAAGGTATGGATTAAACAATCCAATGAAAACTTAGTCATAACAGAAATAATGTTAAATACCCTGCATATTCATGTGCAAACCATCAACAACATAATGCGATCATCATTATTTAACTAAGAAATTTAATTGCGCTTTAATCTATGAAAAGAAATTGCATAAAGGGAAACTATGCTATGTCTACTTTAATTATTCAAACTATAATAATGAAATGAAATAAAAAAAGAAATTTAAACTATGATATTAAAAAGTAAATTGACAATTACATCAACCAACAACTAAGCAAATGAAATCTATCTAAAACTGAAGTAAGCATTAACTATAACTAAAAATTGAAATGAAATCTATCCATCCATCAAAATCCCTGTCAAAGAAAACCCAGATGAGATTCTATTTTATTCTAATTAAAAATTTTGTTTTAAGTTTATTTATAAAATTATGAAAGAAAGCATAATCTAACTTCTAACTTGCACACGAGGTTAGTCTACGGATCTGCAGATCCATTCCTAATCTATGAAACTAATTCATGCTAACATAATCCATCACACTAACTTGCAAAAGAGCAATAAAACAATTAAATTACAACAAGCTAATTAACACAATAAAACATGCATGTACAGAGAATAAAAGAACAATTTAAATGATGAAATACATAAACAACACACACAGAGTTACCAGACTGTTGGTGGGCCCCCCAACAAGTCGTGGTCACTCGCTAAAAGCACACCACGAGCTTAACAAGGTGAATCCACCACTAAAGCTTGAAAATGCAGTTTTGGCACAATTTCGGCAATGTAAAATATCAAAATGGAGAAAAAACGAATTTGTCTCTAATACACTAGCTCTTCTACTTGGTTAAAAATCTATTGAGCATCCTATCAGTATTTATAAGCTTACAACCCAAGTGTTTGACCTTAGGAGGGTCGAACCACTTCTAATTTTGGTAAATTACAATAAATGATGCCTTAACTGACAAAATGGAGCAAGCCAATAATCGTCTTCTTTGGACAAGTAAATTCGATTTTTCAGGAGCTTAGTAGCTGGAGAGGGCAAGGATAAACAAAACCCATGTGCCCGATTTTTCCATCACTGGCCGCCAATGCCATAATCGCCAACTCGCCTTGCGTTTTTGTGCAATACTGGGTGTCGAAACGAGTGTCGGATCAAGTGCCAGAACAAGTGCCGGAACGAGTGCCAAAACCAAAAAATGGTGCATTTTTTCCCTGTAACACTATAAAAACCTGAATTAACTCTTGGAAGCATAAAAACATGATAAATTATACTTGATTCAATCATTAAACATGAGTTACACATACCTTATGCCAATCATACCATTTTATCATAAAATTCTTCAAAAAGATCCTTTAAAAGATGAAAAACGCATATGTACATGTGGAAAAAAAGCATAATAATCGTCATGAAAATGATCATATCTCGGGCCCAACATTACCCCCACACTTAATATTTTGCAGGTCCCACTACAAACAAAAAGAAATTGCCCTTTATAACTTACTTGCGAAGGAGGGGGTGGATTAGCTTTAGAAGCTTCTCCCTCTTGCCCGGGGGATTTTGACTTTGGATTTTTGTGGTGTTTCAATTGCATCCAGGGACTATTATTGGTGGCAGCAATATCATCAACCTAATGCTGTAGAGAATTCATCTTGGCTTGTAGGACAACGTTATTATGGCGTAAATGACAACTTAGTGTTTCATTCTCTCTAAGTTTGAACTGGAGGGTTTGGAGTTTTTGGAGGTTGTTGATGAAATGTGAGGAAGCCTTGAAATGTATATTATAACCTTGATCATTTAAACCATGCAAAACAACAATTTTACCTCTGCAAAATTAGTTCCAAAAGTGATTTCCCATAAGCGCAACAATTTTTGGCATGGCAAACTTGTGAAAAATAGGTATCAAAGTGACACCTGTAACTACAAGATAGTAAAACCTGTATAAAAACTGAGAGAGGTTTTTGTTTTTGAATATGTCCTTGAAAAAAAACTCTCTTGTTTTTCAAAAATTCACTTTTAGTTATTAGAAAAACACAAAACAAAAATATGACTAAAACAGGAAAAACAGAGTGTTCTATTTTATGAAAAACTAGGCCTCTAAGATAATTGAATATATCCAAAACCATAACATATATTTAAAAAAAAAAAAAAGAGGTTATTTTTTTTTAATATGTCCTTGATAAAAACCTCTCTTGTTTTTCAAAACTTCACTTCCAGTTGTTAGGAAAACACAAAAAGAAAATATGTCTAAAACAAGAAAAACAGAGTATTTTATTTTCTGAAGGCATAGGCCTCGAAGATGATAGAATATATCCCAAACCATAAAGTATATTCACAAACTGAGAGAGGTTATTGTTTTTTGGTATGTTATAAACAAAAAATTCTTACAGGTTTCAAAATTACATTCCTATTTGTTCAGAATCTCAGCTTGAAGTTGGTTACTCAAAACTTGTAGAAGCACAGCATGCTCTTAGCAGAAGCGCAGCATGGTCTTTGATAGGGATTTTGGAGGCCTTCCCATAGGATATTTTGGCTGAAAGTGGTATGGGTGGAAATTTTATGATGTCTTCTACATAATGGAACCATCAAACACTTCAGATGCCTTCTCCAAACCTCTGAAAAACTGTCTTGAAGTCAAGTTGTCGAAATGTGCAAAAACCCTCCTATAGAGATTGTATTTGGGGGATTTATCTCAAATGATAACACCTATGCATACACTGAAGAAGGTTTTTGTTTCTTGGTATATTATTGAAAAAAACCTCTTTCACTTTTTTCAAATTCATCTTCCTTAATTCAGAAACCAATTTTGAAGTAGAACGTTGACCAAGACAATCATTGGAAAATTTATGACAAGGGATGATGACATGATCATGATGAAAAATTATGACCGTGTATGAGTGGAGGGAGTAGTAATGACACCTACACACACTAATGAAAATTTTACAACCAAGATATGTCAAATTGTATTTGAGAATTTTATTTTGAAAATATAACAATTTGACCTAATAACCCCTATCAATCACATGAAAGAGTAAACTTAATCACGGGTGACTGACAGACTGACAAATACTAAAAAAATCCTTGGTTTGTACTAGTAGGCATGGTGAATAGGAGAATTTTTATTGCCTGTCATCAATATGTAACAATTCAAACAGCTAACCCTTTTTTCATAAGTTCAGGAAACTCCCCCCAGACTAAAGATATGGCACGTCCTCGTGCCATGAATTAGCAATAGGCTTCTTGGGGATTGGTTACAGCCTTCCTTACTTGAGAATACATCCTCTCAATACATTTTAGGAAGTAAAATGGAAAATTCAATGGAATATTGAACTGAAAGCGAGCTAATGATTGAAAGTGACAAGCTTTAAAGACAGAGTATCTACCTGGTGATGACTATGAGAGGGTTGATTAGCTCCTCTTTTATCCACTCCTTGGAGTATCCCTTATTTCCAGAGATGTTTTGAAATTTGGTTTTGAAAACCCTATTATAGCTTTCTCTTGGCAACTAGTGGTGTTTAAACCAACGGTCTCCAACCCTTGGGAGCTTTGTGGTTGAGGCAATTGATTCCTCAGAGACCATGAACATGGTGAATAGGAGTAGAGGCAAGATAAGAGTGATCCATTATTATTTTATTTGCCATCGTGCTCACATAATCCACTTGCATAGAACATGTAATGTTAAACCTACAATGAACAACCTGTAACAAAAATAAACCAACAGAGTGGTATGTTAAGGACATATACAACAATTTATAGCACACAAGAGTTTAGCACTTCAAAAATAAAATGAATGTTGATGTAATAACCTGGATCATGAAAACAATACATGAATTTTTACAAAGATGTACTTCTTCTAGGCAGTGTTATCACTTGTAAACTCATGAACCCCTTCCCTACACCTAAGTATTATGACACCTCACAATCAAAAATATAGGAAACTAGTCAATTCTCCCAATAGCCAGAGATTTACAGCTTGTTAAGTGTAGAGATAAATTTCACAGATTGGTCTGACGAGACAGTTAGAAGATGGCCCCACCTATAGGATAAAACATCCTAAATATAGATAAGAAGAGGTAGGCAAGAGAGTTTCAAGATAGTCTTAGAGTTATTTTCCAATGGCAAGTGTATGAGATTCATTAACCTTATCTTAACCACACATACTTCATGTCATTTTGTCTGCAAGTAATGTCGTACATCAGGACAAGTTTAAATTTATTATTTATTTGTGGCAGAATACCATCCTCTCTAGGTAAAATGCTCTGCTGCCAGCAAGCATGTTTAGTACTCCATTGGGTTTACCTAGTCATACCACAAGCCAGTACCTGATGCCAGCAAACCTATTTAGTATCCCGATGGGTTAGCCTCTTAAACCCTCAGAGACTAGCCCTCCATCCTTTAAGATTTTAGTATAAGATTTCTTATGCAAGAAGATGGGGGAACAGCTTTGAAAACAACTTTTTCTTTCTCTTTTTTTCAATTGGGGTGGTATTTATGTTAGAGGATGACTTTCTGTTATATTCCTTAGTAATTTTCCTAATGTAAGGGGTACTTAAGCGGATGTGGCCTATCTAAAGATATGGTATAATCAAGCTATTTAGTGTGTAGTGGATGGTACCATTGAGAAAGAACAGAAAGGTATCTCTAGGCTCAACTTACTTTCTTCTTTTGTAATTTATTATGATGTTTCCATGACTAACTACTAATCAGACCTCCTTGTTACTCTTTGATAAAGACATTTGACTCACTTACTCAGGTTTCTTGGAAAAAATGTACGAGAGACCTCTAGGTTTGATAGTTATGATATCACTTAATTATATAGCGGTGAAGAGTTTCAAGAGCAACTGCTATTTAAGATGCCTTGAGAAAAAGAAGATGGAAGTCTTTGCAAAAATATGGCTAATTACAGCAAGTCATTATTCATTTGATGCCTAGCAGACAACAAGGTTCAAGTATAGCAATATTTTGAAGAAAAACTCTTCTTTTATATCTCCTTGAAATTGTCTACTCCTGGTGAAATAGATACCTACAAAGATCTCTAAAACTGTTTACAAAAACCACACTCTAAAATGTAATAAACTAATGAGATCAATGAGATCAAGTCATAGGAACATGTATCTCATAGTTCTTAAAAAAAATGTAAAATGAGGCTGCATTAGACTCTAAACTAAACTAACAATATGCAACTTTTAGTTACTATCCTACCCTACCTGAAAAGAAAGGGAAAATATTTATTCAAGTGTAAGAGCTCTTCCAATGTAACCATGTGCGGAGCAAGATAAGAAACATACTCATATCCATACATGAAAAATTTTCCGCAGTGATTACCTGGATATGAAGAACCAAACAACCTACTTGTTTTGGCATCAGAAGGTGTTGAAGAAGAGAATAGTATTGTGGCCTGATGATCTCTTGAAACCAAATTTCAATGTAATCTTGATGTTTATCAACAGTAATTTCTATTCTCTCCTTCATCATGCTATGCAAATCCTCTTCTTCTCAATGATTGATTTCTAAAGTACATAAAGGATTTGTTGAGATGGATGTTGAGAACTCCTCAATCTTAGGTCTTAATGATTGCTCTCCATTGGATGTAGTCCATAATGTTTCGGCTTCCTTCGCATTTTGACAAGGAAAATCATATTGTAGCTCATAGGACCTTGACTCTTCTAATATTTCCAGAGAGGTAGACAAGTTCTTGGCTGCTGCCAAAATATGTTCTTCTTGAAAAGAAGAAATCTCGGTTGCTGCTAGGATTTGAGAAAGTTCCCTCAAGCTAATGGTTGCTTCTGAGTTTATCTTGCCATTTGATAAAACTTGGTTCACACAAAGATGATGTCCAAAAAGTTAGGATCTCCTAATGGTGGTAAGAAAAAAAAGGTTGTATTGTTCTGCAGAAGGCTCGAGTGGTCTTGCCTCCTGTCCCACTATTATTGATGCTTCAATTTATTGTTCTATAGTGCTCCTTGCATTAGTCTCTTCAGAGACTACTTTAGCTCTTTGAGTTGAGCTAGCTCTTGTTTTCCAGTATCGGTCTGGGGAGTTTATGAGTGGAACGTTCCTTCCCCCAAAAAGGTCAGAAGGAACCTTGGTTGAAAGGTCTGATTTAGATTTAATGTATCTACCTTTTGCATCTCTAGGTATTTTCATGAAAGAAAGCAAGAATAAAAATAAAAAGATACCATTTGTTTCCTAGGTCTATTCATGAAAAATAAAAAGAAAAAATAAAAACTACTATTAGGTTTGGGGGAACCTGCTATAGCAGATGCGCGAGTTCTTACCTCTTCTCTTAAAGTTCCCCCGCCACCAAACTAATGCTAAGGTCTAGAAATGATCTAATTCCTAACTACTTCTTACCTTGAGACAACTTCCCGGCAATGGCGCCAAAATGTTAGGTGATTTATATGTACTAAAAAATACACTAAAATACCCTCAATTTAAATTGTCAACCTGGGGTAAGTAAACTTAGATTTGTAGCAAAATATATGCCAAAGGTAGAAGGCTGGTAGGAGTATGGTCTAACTAATGAAGGTAGCTATCTAAGGTTGATCTATTTAAGCAAAACTATCGAATAAGCAAACCCTACTAAGCAATTGGAAACTAGGTAACCTAAGTATCTTTTGGCCAAGGATCGATGGATAGTTCCTAAGAAAGCAAGTAAAAACCCTATGTAAAGAAAACCAGTTCAACAATAAGCAATAAGCAACTATCTAAGCATACCAATAAGCAAATGACAAAAGAAAACTATTTTAACTTGCCAACCTACATCCAATGAGTAACTACCCTATGAAAGAAATTAAATAAACAAGTAAGAAAAAGCACCTATCTAACCTATTAAAGAAAATAGACAAGTAAGAAAAGACACCTAACTAATCTATTAAAGCAAAAGACAAGTAAGCAAAGACAACTATCTATCCTACTAAAGAAAATGGACAAGTAAGCAAAGACTTCTCATTGAACAACTATCTAGCCTAAGAGACAAGTGGACTAAATGCCTAATGCAAAAATATTTCTAATGCATGAAAGGAAATCTAAATGCTCAATGCAATGCATGAAAAAAAATATATTCTATTGAAAGCAAGGAGAACTAACAACTAAATGCTTTACCTTAATCTACAAAAACAAGAAACTATCTCTTCTAATCTACAAAAGCAAGAAACTAGCTTTAATCTTATGACACTCAAATATAATGTTAGTGGTTGTGTGAATGCCTTCGGTGGTGATAGATGATATCTCAATGACACTTGACAGCAAAGGACAATTCCAACGATATAAACTCGACACTAATCTCAATGGAAAAATGAAAGGTATGGATTAAACAATCCAATGAAAACTTAGTCATAACAGAAATAATGTTAAATACCCTGCATATTCATGTGCAAACCATCAACAACATAATGCGATCATCATTATTTAACTAAGAAATTTAATTGCATTTTAATCTATGAAAAGAAATTGCGTAAAGGGAAACTATGCTATGTCTACTTTAATTATTCAAACTATAATAACGAAATGAATTAAAAACAGAAATTTAAACTATGATATTAAAAAGTAAATTGACAATTACATCAACCAACAACTAAGAAAATGAACTCTATCTAAAACTGAAGTAAGCAACAGATATAACTAAAAATTGAAATGAAATATATCCATCCATCAAAATTCTTGTCAAAGAAAACCCAGATAAAATTCTATTTTATTCTAATTAAAAAATTTGTTTTAAGCTTACTTATAAAATTATGAAAGAAAGCATAATCTAACTTCTAACTTGCACACGGGGTTAGTCTATGGATCTGCAGATCCATTCCTAATCTACAAAACTAATTCATGCTAACATAATCCATCACACTAACCTGCAAAAGAGTAATAAAACAATTAAATTACATCAAGCTAATTAACACAATAAAACATGCATGTACAGAAAATAAAAGAACAATTTAAATGATGAAATACATAAAAAAACACACACAGAGTTACCAGACTGCTGGTGGGCCCCCCAGCAAGTCGTGGTCACTCTCTAAAAGCACACCACGAGCTTAACAAGGCGAATCCATCACTAAATCTTGAAAACGTGATTTTGGCACAATTTCGGCAATGTAAAATATCAAAATGGAGAAAAAATGAATTTGTCTCTAATACACTAGCTCTTATACTTGGTTAACAATATATTGAGCATCCTATCATTATTTATAAGCTTACAACCCAAGTGGTCGACCTCGGGAGGGTCTAACCACTTCTAATTTCGGCAAATTACAAAAATTATGCCCTAACTGACAAAATGGAGCAAGCCAATAATCGCCTTCTTTGGACAACTGAATTCGAGTTTTCAGGAACTTAGTAGTTGGAGGGGGCAAGGATAAACAAAACCCATGTGCCTGCTTTGTCCATTACTGGCCACCAATGCCATAACAGCCAACTCGCCTTGCATTTTTGTGCAATACTAGGTGTTGGAATGAGTGTCGGATCGAGTGTCGGAACAAGTGCCAGAACAAGTGTCGGATCAAGTGTCGGAACCAGAAAATGGTGTGTTTTTTCCTTGTAACACCAGAAAAAACATGAATTAACTCTTGGAAGCATATAAACATGATAAATTATACTTGATTCAATCATTAAACATGAGTTACACATACCTTATGCCGATCATACCATTTTATCATAAAATTCTTCAAAAATGTCCTTTAAAAGATGAAAAACGCATATGTACATGTGGAAAAAATGTATAATAACCGTCATGAAAATGATCATATCTCGGGCCCAACAGAGAGCGTGCTAAAAAAAACTCTTTTCACACAAGAAAATTTTTTTGTTTCTTGATGACAACAACGGTTAGCTTACCCAGAAAATGCACCTTTTCCTATATGTTTCTTATTTGTCAAGATCGCACAAGGCGCAGGGAAAAGAGAATACGCAGATCTAAAAGAGTATAAACCTGGAAACAAATAATATTAAACCAAAATAATACTCTGCAAAAAATTAAAAATGGCGTATTCAGTCTTTATACCTCCGGATCTAACTGAAATGGCCATATCTTGGGCAAACAGAAACTTTTTCGAGTGAAATGAAAAAGTGTTCCTGAATGAAACGTGCACTTCGGATGCAATAGAACAGTCCTCTCATTCCATAAATGTATGGAAATGGAAGAAAATGGAGATGATCTAACTTAGCTTCACGATCTCGATCTACAACAAGGACGGGTCTTCAAACATGCTCTAATACCATGTTCGACAACACATGTATTCCAACAGAGGACGAACACCTTTAGTAACTATTAGAACAATGTTGTCAAAGGGATGTTTTTCATTAGGAATGGGCACCATCGTGAAGTTGCGTGCAAAGGGGGGGTAAGAAACCCACTTTCTGCCTTTTATCTTAAGTTTTGGGCCCAGGCGCGTTGTGCTAAGGCGCACGTAGATATAGGAGGTTGAGTTATGCACACTCAGATCTACGGCGCATGATCCATATCGGACCCCCCCTGACATTCTACCTTTAACGAGTGGGGGGATATGAGTTGGTGGTTTTTTAGCACGAGCCCCCCACTATCGTGGCGCTTCCTCAATAACTCGAACCCCCCCGCTCAAAACCTATTACCACCTCCCCCCTCGAGTAGACTGCTTACCGCCCTAGCTTACCACTTTCACTCCCACCAACACCTATCCTCCACTCATCGTTCCCCCTACCTATCACCATCCCACCTTCGTTCCTCACCCTCTCATCTCCTACCATGTGTCTTCCACTCATGCTCCCTGTCATATCTCCTTTTCACCTTCGCCTCTCGCCTCCCACCATATGTACCCTGTGTCACCTCCACCTTAACTGGTGATCCCCACTGCGCCCACC
Source organism: Picea engelmannii (assembly GCA_009831015.1). Classification (NCBI taxonomy): domain Eukaryota; kingdom Viridiplantae; phylum Streptophyta; class Pinopsida; order Pinales; family Pinaceae; genus Picea; species Picea engelmannii. Next base: position 132,403 of record ML779186.1, on the reverse strand, counting down.
ACTGCAGCCTCCCTTCTACCTCCACATCAACTTCATGTGCCACATCACCTTTATGTCTTTACATCTCAACCCCAGCATCCTATCATCCATGTTTTCCCAAGCATCATTCCTCCAGTGTGTCTTTCCACATGGTCGCCCATCGCCTCGTCGAGTCCTCGCTAGCTCCTCCTTGTCAGCATCCGCATCCACATGCCAGATTTCCCCACAAGCATCCAACAAAGCGCAGATTGCGAAGGAGAGACCGCCACGTCTTCCAAGTGCAGGCGTTGACTCTGCCCTTTCAAATCCTGAGGAAGCAATTAATGAAAACATGGAAGGTGGGTGAGACATCGTCTCCTTCCTTAAATAGAAGGCCAGAGAGAGACAGATTATGGAAGTGTCCTGTCAATCCGGTCTGGCCAGAGATCGTGTTTTCCAGAAGACTGCATGGGAACTCTGACTAACGTCTATATGTGCAGCCCGACAAAGAAGCTCATCAATGCAAAGCCTTGAAGGCATGACATGATCGTGTCTGAGGCACTTGGAGCCAGTTCAAAGTAAATGTAGGCATTTTTTCCATTTTGTTTAGTGTCGATGGTAGAGATAAGCTCCTGATTATAATGTTTTAGTAAAGCCTTTGGTTATCTGGTTATGTATGGCATTTCGAGACTTCTTGTTTAATAACAGTCGACCTTCTTTCCCATTTATTTTCCTCTAATACTGAAATCTCAGGCATGGATTATCAAGTCGATTTGTTGTGATTGTGGTGTAATGTAGGTTTGATTGTAGTTTTGCCACAGCGTTTTCATTTTCTAGAAGTTCTTGGATCCAAGAGGATCTTGTATCTGAAGCTTTTTCGCCATAGGCTCTTGGAAGACTCGATGTACATATAAAACCTTCACAACTGTCTCATGTTCTTCCTCCTACTCACCACTATACCCAACTTACTGACTAAAGTTAGGTCAAGACCTCACCTATCTGTGCATATCAGTCCAGTTTTCTGAGTTAAAGCGATATTTTCTTGAGTTTTCCTCCATTAGACCACCCTGAAATTTATTCATTGTGACATAAAACGGATGGGTATTGGGCTTACCTCTGCTACAATCCAGAGGTGACTTCTAGTGCTAACATGTATGGTGTCGTTGTCAGGGATGAATTGAATATTTTCCCTAGGATAGAATGACAATGAGATTCTTATTTTGAAGGTGCATTAGACATCAGAACCATTCAAGAATGCATTTTTCACCTGGTGACTCCATTAAGGCGACTCCACTATTTCAGATGTAGCTTCCAGAGGTAGACACATGAGGTCTACTCCACAGTTTCCTTTAGAAACTCCTGAAGTTGACCCAGAGAAAATTATCAGAAAGGGAAAGGCCCTTCAAGAAGGTATTTCTGCTACTGAACCAGGTATTTCTGATGATTTTCATTATCCTCCTATAGGAACTCCAATTTTTGCTTCTCATTCTCCTGTTATACCTTCTATTGGAGTTTCCCGAACTTTAAATTTTGGGAGTCTTCATGTTGATTTCTCCTCTCCTGGTCCTAGATTGGAAGGAGAAAGCATTGTCAGTCCTATCTCCCCTGAAGTTGTATCGTGGTTTAAACCCAGGACCTTAGAAGATTTTCCCACCCCAGGCTTTACCACCCCTCCTCTTGTTAGAGTTGTTGGTCTTACAGAGAGGGAAACCTATGTTCCCTCAAGCCCTATAGTTTTTTCCCCAAATCCTCTGTTGTTTCCCTTTCCTCCAAGAAGCTCAGTTCCAGCCTCCTCTATTCGAACTCCATATCCTCTCGATTCTCCCCCAAATATCATCCCTATTGGAAGGTGTCAATCCCCCTGGAAATAGAATGGATGCCATAGTGGCTGCTAAATATTCCCCTCTTGTCTTGCCTCAGCCAATGAATGCTCTCCCTGCTGGAGACTACCTGAAATACATGCCCAAATTCACTGGAGAAGAATACATAACTATTGAAGAACACCGTGTTGCCTTCTACAGTTATGTAGACAATCTAAATATTGAAAACAAGGATGTGTGGATGAGATTATTTGTCCAGAGTCTTGATGGTGAGGCTAGGAAATGGTTTAGTGGGTTGACCCCTAGATCCATTGTTGGGATTGAGGCTTTAGATGACGTTTTCTTGAGACAGTGGGGGGATAAAAAGGACTTTATGTATTATATCACAGAATTCGTATCTTTAAAGAGAAAAGAGGGAGAGTATGTTTCTAACTTCTCCAAGAGATTCATCAAAATGTACAATAAGATCCCTGCTGAGATAAAGCCTATAGAATCCTCTTCTAAAATCACATATGCTAGTGCTTTTGACCCTGATTTCTGCCTCCTATTAAGAAAAAGAAGTTCTACTTCCTTTGCTCATATGCAAGATGCGGCCCTAGAAGTAGAATCAAATGTATTGGCAGTTGATAGGCTCATAAATAAGGCTGATAGAGACAGAGGAAGGGGGAGATCTAAATATTTGACTTCTAGTTCCTCTGCATCCCATCTTCAAGTAGATGAACTGACCAAGATGGTAAAATATATTTCTGCAGAAATGGAGAAGATGAAGTTTGAAGGGAAGGAGAATTATAAGAGTGCCCAAAATACTAATAACTGGGGTAACTTCAGAAGACCAAATACTACCCCTCAGATACTCCCAAGAGAGCCTAGAAATAGAGATAGGGATGATCATAAAATCCAAACCCCTCTCCAAAATAACCTTGTTGTTGAGGAGGATAGGGAGGAAGAAGAGCTTGATCCCGAAATCCATTGTCTTGGAGACACATCCCCTTTCCCCCATTTAACTCAATCTGTATACGAGGAGTCTCTCATGGACAACCAAATAAATTAGCTAAGTAAGGGGGAAGAGACCAATGGCAATCCCAGTAAATACAACCTAAGGTCTAAGAAGAAAGAAGGGAAGTCTGACATCCTCGATCAGCCTTCCAGAGAAAAAAAACATCTTAAATACGCAGCAAACAGCAGCAAGGAAAAGAAATCATAGAGCCCCTCACCAGTATCCAAAGGTCTTGTCCCATAAATGAAAGAAATCCTGACCCCCTCCTATTTAAACTTTGAGCATGAAATTCAAAAGATCAGAATCCTTGTTCCCCTTTTAGAGATGGTCAAACATGAAGATTTCAATAAATCCCTCTCTAAGTTGTTGCAATCTAAGCCATCTTCACATTCCACAGACTCAGTAAACCTTCAGGATGAAAATCCAGCAGTCATCTTAGGTCCTATGATAGAATATAAATATGATTCATCCCCTCCCTTATATACATCTCTGAACATACATGATAATGTGTTGCATAATTGTTTGATGGACTTAGGGGCATCTCATAATCTCATGCCCAAAACTGTCATGGATGAACTTGGATTAGAAATCACAAAATCTTATCATGATTTGTATTCTTTTGATTCTAGGAAGGTAAAGTGGCTTGGGGTCATCAAAGATCTAGTCGTGACCATGTTTCAGTTTCCCATGAAAAGTATGGTCATGGATATTGTGGTCGCTTATGTTCCCCTCAAGTTCGGCATGCTCTTGTCAAGATCTTGGATAAAGAGACATGGGGGAACATTACAGATGGACCTCACATATGCTACTATTTCTGTGTTTGGAGGGGGGCATAGAAGACTCTATAGGGAAGCTCAGTTGGCCTACATTATCAGCGATGAATCTAACTGTAACACCCGATTTCCCCCAAATTTGTAATTAATCCTAATATAGGAATTACCATGCTAAAGCATGATGAAAATGTGAATGTATGATGTGAATGGACCTTATGAGGTTGATGAATGTAATAACATTATGAATTTATACTGCAGGACTGCTGAGAGGGGATGTGATGAAAAAGAGACCACGATGGCAGTGGAAGGCACCTGGAAAGGTGGCGTTAACTTCCACCGAGAATTAATACCGTATTTGGACTCCACTGGCCTGGAGAACCAAAAGCGGCTCGCTGGCCCTGAATTGAATGTCTCGCGGGCTGGTAGGTAGATGGTTTAATGAGGGATGGGAGGTGAACCTCCCATCCGTAGAGCAGTCAGGCCTGATCAGCGTGAGGTAAATCGTGCCACACGCAACCTCGCAAGAGGATAAGGCATGGGGTAGAAGTGATTTCGGGGGCAGACGTGAGGGGAGAACTCTGGCATTATGCAGAGTGGGTGATAGCAAAGAGGAAGGATTGCAACCTTCACTCCTGGTCACTGGCAAACAAGGACGCAATCTCACAGCATCGTGGTCTCAGCTTGGGGGTGGCTAGTGGTAAATCCGTTGGGAGTTGCTAAGCCTACGGTTGGGTGGAAACGAGCACCCCTCTCAGCAGTTGCATAACCCTTGGTGTTATTTCTGATAAGTGTTTTTCCTTTGGCAGCTTGAAATATATGTATTTTGATAATTATGCTCATAAGCTGTGAAACTGTGAATGTTTTCATTATAAGAATGTCTGTGTGGTATTTTGATCAGTACTAGTAGTTGTATATTGTATGGAAAGACTACGTATGGCTTGTGTCCTCATAAATTCATTATTTATAGGCGTACTGATCTCATTCAGACTTCATGACTGGTTCTCGGGAGGACGATACCCTTATCCGCCTTAGATAATACCCTGGGTGAACCTCTCCATAGAGATACCTTCCTTGAAAATCCCTTCAAGAATCAGGAAAAGGAATGTGAAGGTGCAAGGCCTTAGTAACCTCACACGAGGAGGAACAAACCTCTTAAAAACTCGAGATAGCAGTATAAGGATGAAGTATTGAATCGATAGACGAGGTCCCGTAGGGAGATTTGTGGTCACTTCCGACCATCAGATCAGAGGAAGAAGCTGGAAGGTTAAGTACCTTAACCCTAATTAGGTGTGGAACGACGGATGAGATTCCGTCAGGAAATATACATTCATACCCGACCGTTACATTGGTAAGAGAAAGTAGGGTGTTAAACTCCTTACCTTTTTGGTTTCTCTGTGCCCTCGTGGGCAATGAAGAAATCGGGATTGTAGATCCCTAAGGGTCCATGAGAATATCTGGATTGTTGATTTTTCCATGCCCAGGGAATCGTGGAAGAATGCATGGGTAGGAACCAATCTGAGTCGTCAGATCTAGGCTGGAAAAACTCGACAGTCGTTGAATCCGCCAAGAGTTACCCGAGGGTTAAAACTCCAGTGTATAGGGGTGAAAACCCTGGGACAGATCTGAGTCGTCCGATTGATGAAGGCCACATGTCGTAAGATCTCCCATTTCGGGAAATTAGGAATCACAGAATCGGGATTCCTGTTGACAAGAGTTCAGGATTTTCCATGATGAAAACCCCAGGATAAATATGTGTCGTCTGATTTACGGAGGCCACGTGTCACGAGATTACCCATTTCGGGAAATTGAGAATCACGATATCGGGAGTCCTGGTGACAAGGGATCGAGACTCTCCAAGGAAGAAACCCTGGAGCAGTTGTGGGCCGTCCGATTTAAGGAGGTGACATGTCGAGAGATTACCCGTTTTGAGAAATCAGGAATCGGGGATTCGGGAGTATTGTTGACAATAGGTCGACCTCTCGCCTTGATATATCCTGACGAAAGAGAGGTTGTGGTCATATGGGAATAGGTCATATCGACCAATGCTTTACCCAAGGGGATAATCTCTGATTGAGGTTCCTTCAACACTTCGACGTTTCAACATTCGAGATACCAAAGGGACATGTTACCCCGTGCTCTCAAACCCCGAATTCCAGACGTATAAACCTCGAGACATTAGCAGGTGGTTAGGCTCTGACAAATGGTCAGGATCCTCTCGAAGGATCCTGGGTCTGGAATGACCGTCCGATGTGAGGTAGAGATGCCATCTTTACACTGGGGCGTGAATGCGCATAAAGGTAAGTAGCGAACAGATCTGGATGGCCAGAGTCCACCCGCTTAGATCTACGACTGA
>ML779186.1:90429-126290 GCA_009831015.1 Picea engelmannii | reverse complement strand
AATAGTGTGGCGTGTGAAGTGGGACCCCCTCATGTCCTGTCGATTATCGTTTCACACTTTCCCCTCTACCACCTATACTCCACTTAACCGTGAGACGGGGCCTGTTCTCATTGGTTGTTCTCTAGCCCTGTTGGGATTCATCCCTATTGGTCGGTCACTAGCCCCATCGGGGTTCGGCGGTTGTAAAGCCGAACAGTTTGACATTAACGTAGCACCGAGACGTGAAATTAAAAGACACTGCATTTATTTTAAATGTGATCATGACCCGCGATCACATGGGAATGGAGAAAGAAAGAAAGAGCCAGCTTACGTTGGGCCTCCATGGATATTTAGGGGTTATGATTCAATGGAAGACTGGAAAAATCCAATTTAGGTAGTGGGTATGTGACAAAGTGGTATAAGAGCATGGTTACAACACTTGGTCTACTTGGGCTCAGGCACGAGCCGCGTTAGAAGATATTTTTATCTGTGTTTCTCTTTAAGGAGAAGGACTGCAGAATGAAACTATAATTTGGAAATTTCTATAACCCCCTCTGTTAAAATGGTAACTACTCTCATAAGAGTAGGGGTGCACTGATCATTATTACAGATGAGATCTGAGTGCAATATAACAGAGGTGGAACAAATTGTGCTATGAAGCTGCACGAGCCGGACAAGGGACATGAACTGAGTTGTTTTGTTTTAGTGTAATGATGGCTACCTACTAAAGCAGGTAGAGTCTCTTGCGATTAAGATGGTTGGTTAGGTAAGGATTAATACCCAAAGGAAGAACCCCTTCATGATTTGGGAAATCTGGTAAGGACTGGTAGGATCATTAGAAAGTTATGACCACCGTATTATTAAGAGACTAAACCCTGAGCATATAATTCCTCATGATTGAGAGGACTAGTGAAAATATGTAGGGTCAGATTTACCTAACCTATAATGGTTAGAATCGACAGTGAGGATAACCTGTTTGAGGAGTCCTTTGGGACTGTTGCTAATTCCCAAGAGTGACCCTTGTTGGTCGTTTCCATAAAGAGAGGGTAACCCCCGTATGAGTTAGGACTATGATATTAGTCCTGTAAGTAAATTTAAAATATCAAAAGATATAGCATGAGAAATCCTTCAGAAAATAATTTTGAAGATTGGATGGGATCTAGAGTCAATATCCATTCATAAAGAACTGAAACGTTTCAGGTTGTTCGATCTCAGGAAATAGCACACTGGTTAGTTGCGAGGAGATACTGGAATTTCGCAAGACCAAAAGGCTTGGGAGAAGCAATGAGAAATTCACAAAAAGATCATAGACATTGATCAAGGAGTGAATTGGACCATTAAACGTCCAGAGAGAATTTCGCAATTCTGGAGATCGAAGGATTTGAGGTTCTCCATAATAGAAGTCCTGAGGTCGTGAAATGCGAAATCGTGACATGATCACAACCGTCAGTTGGAGAACCGTTGGTGACTGTTAGACCTAATTAATCAACGGGGAATATAAGGTTGATAACCTATCATCACTCATAAGCTCAGGAGGAATAATATCGATTAGATCGGAATCAACGAGAGTCGTTGATTTAGAGCTTTGAGGTTTTGTCTATGGGGATAATGGAAGCATAGACTTCCCAAAGTTGCGCTAGGTAAATCACCGAGTTAATCAGGACCGATGATTGCCAAAGAGATATGGACCGTGGGATCCAGACTTGTCGGGCCTGCATAGAATAGAAGTTTGGGAAACGGTGGAGCGTTGTCCATGGATTCGCCGAAATACGGGATCCTGACGCGTGTCTGAGAATTGACCCCAGATTCCAAGCGAAGGGTCATGTAGATGAAAGAGCTGAGAAAAACCTTAACCTTGGTCTTTCGGGTTTTCGGATTTTAGGAATCAAGGAAACAGAATTCCTTGCAAAGGGAATTCCGAAATCGCAAAATGTGAAGCGCCTTTTAAATTTGGATCGTGGTCACCGTCGGTGGTCACGTGAGGAGAGGGCGTAAGCCAATATGAAGAATAATGCATGAGTTAATGCACCGAGGAGCTTCATATTAAGAAGCTTGATACTCATACCAGTAAGGTATGAATGATATATAGAACGTGCAAGTAATGCACATGTATGATGTAAGAGTGTAATTATACTAAAGGCCCAACATGATGGCCCTGATGAGTGAAATGTGAGGCAAGAATTACACTTGCCAAAATTGAATGTATACCATGGATGCATGGTTGACTCCATTCTGAAGAGTCGTGAAGGATGTATCTTGAAGGATAGCTTAAAGGGAATGTACTCCATACCCTCTTGAAAATCCAGTACAATTAAAGGAAAGAGTAAACAAGCGAGGATGCCATGTTGTCATGATAAGAGGCAAATGTTTATGCCTTTGCAGATCACATGAGAAGGACTATGAACAATCCTGAGATGACTAATTTTAAAAATGGAAATGTATGTAGGCTATGAAAGATAACTATGATAGCTACATGAAGGCTTGGGATTATGAAAGTGGTTAAGTACATCATAGATGTAAGTTAACAAAGATGCATGTTATATTCCTTAAGGGAATAGTTGGTAGACCACTAAAAAGCTAACTCAAGGTTGAGTCCATCACAGGTGGTGATGGATCTGCAACAAGGAAGTTGCATGCTGAAGGAGTTACTAGTGGAGGAACTGTATAAGGTCTATGTCAGAAGAACAGAGTCACAACCCTGATAATTGTTGAAGGTTGGACAATGGGTTGCAAGGCCTGTCCATGTATAAGAATCCTGGATTATATTTTTGGAAGAATCATGTAAGTAATAGAAGACTAATAACCGAATATGAACCATTCTGATAACCTAATGGAAGTGTGTAGAATGCACATGTTCCTGGTTCATTATGAGTAGATAGTTGCTATTAAAGCATGTTGCAGTATCCTAAGAGTTAAGATGAGCCTAACCCAGGGCTGCTCAGAAAGAGCAGTTGTGGAAACCAGTATGGTTGGTAAGAGGCTAGTAAACCCCTGAGTATGATTAACTCAATAAATGAGTACGTTTAATTGATACAGCTTGGTTGAAGCTGTGATTAAGGAAAGGCAGTGAGACCTTAGAGATAACTTGACTGGGTTGAAAATCCCCAGGCGATGAAGAAAGAATTGGAGGAAAGGGAGAGCCCTCAATTCTTTCCTTGCTGTGCATTACGTTTCTATGGAATGAGGAAGTTAGTACATTGATGAACAAAAATGATTTGACACAAAAATAATGATGGTTGTAATGCTTTGAAAATGATTGAGAACTATTGTGTTACGCTCATGAAAAACATTAAGGATAATGTGATGAAGTGCATACAGATATGCTAGACATGCCTGAAAATGTTTTTATTAATTAAACGCTATGATATTTTCATTTCAATTTATATGATGATTAATATGTCTATGGTGTATGCCATGTGTAGAAAGGAATAATATTGGAACTGTTGAGAAAGACAGTTGCCAATAATGAACAACCTCAAGCAGAGGGTGACCATGGAAAGGCTACAGTCGAAAGGTTGTTGACGGGACTGTGGAAATCTCGCTAAAGTACTACTAATAAGGTAGAGGACAGAGAAAGGGTGCAAGCAGCCAAGAACAAGTATAAAGGTATTCGTGCCTATGTGGCACAGGGTGTGAAGGGATTTGGTAAGAACCCCTTCGGAAATATTTATTATTGCATGCTATACCTGAAAATTGAAAGGGCAGTTGTATGCCTTGGATACCCGAGTAGGGTATGATTCGGGGAGGATGACCTGAATAATGGAGGTATGAACCTCTGGTACTAAAAGACCGATTGTAACCTTCGGAAGAATTCATGAACTGATATGTCATGAACACATGGACCAGTCAAGGAACGATTGGAAACAAAAGTACTCATAGATAGCACGTTGCTTGGAATTACTTCCAGGAAATGCATATTTTCATAAAAGAAAAACAATGGATTCCTCATTAAGGAAGGAGGACCTTCCAACATTTTTACTCACAAGTTATAGGTGTTAGAGGAAATCAAATGTGGGTGGTCATGAGAGTTGGCACCCTGGATATTAATGAAGGCATAATGCGTGGGCATATTCATGCGAAAATTTTAAGTTTAATATGTACTAATTTAGGGTCGTGATCGGCCTATAACAGGAGGCATGGATTTTTTTGTAAGAATGAAAACGAGTAAACCATCTGAGGAGAGTATCGGTTAAATCCCAACACCCCATGACCAAGAACCGGTCCTAAAGTGTGACGAACTTGAAATCAATGCAAGGATGCACTGGGTATGAATGTGGCCAAGGATAGTGGCATAGTTGTTAAAAACTCCTTGGAATGTTGAAATTACATTCGAATATATATATATATATATATATATATATATATATATATGTATGTATGTATGTATGTATGTATGTATGTATGTATGTATGTATGTATGTATGTATGTATGTATGTATGTATGTATGTATGTACATGGAAAATCTAACAATTTGTTTGGCTGATTGAGGAATGAATTGCAGGAAGAAGGGGGTCGTGGATATGGCAGTAAGGTAAGCCCATAGGAAAGACCGATTTCCTGCTGAGCCAAACTGCAAGGAATGGTATTTCCTTTTTGAGGAAGTAATTTAAGCGTTAAGTATGCACAATTCTGAAATTGTTGTGACGATGTTGTAAATGTGCAATAAAATGTAAGTACATGAGAACTAACAATTTGATTAGTTGAGGTATGAATGCAGAAAGAAGGAGTCTTGGATATGGCAATGTTGTAAGCCCATAAGGAAGGCCAATTTCCTGCTGACCAAAAATGTTATGGGAAGGGAAGTCCCATAATTATGAGTCTGGTTCCTGAGTGGGACAAATATAAAAACAAATTGTGAGATTGGACAAATCTGTGGGTGACAGGTTTGCAATGAAATTCTGAAAGTTAGAATTGATAATGATGTCTCATGAATTTTGTATACCTGTGATATAGGTGAGAAGAAAAGACATGTTCAGAAGGGAACAAATGAAGGTTGTCAAAACTGAAGATGATGAACATGACTACTACTGAGCCATGAAAACCATGTGATGATTCATGATAGCCTGAAATAAAATTGTGTTGAGGTAACACTGGCCAGAGGGACGCCTCGGCAGAGCAAGTCCGAGGGACGCCTCGACTGTAAGACTCGATAGAGTCTCTAAAATTCTTCCTGTGCGAGAAAACCTTGGCAGGGAAATATGGATCACCTGGGGGACTGTATAATAGTGAAGGGGATGCATGAGCCTAGGCCTAGAGGGTGAGTGACCGCAAGGAAGAGGAGACCTTAATAATTTTTGAAAAGTATTGGGATAATACACACAGTGGGTAGTTTCCCGTGCGGGGGGAAAACCTTGGAAAGAAAGATGAAATTATGATGGCTTTTGTGAGCTATTGAATTGGAATTATGCATCCAACGGGTACGTCAAGGAGGACGATGAGCATGGATAAAAAAATTACCATGTGGATACAGATCCACGAACTGCACAGATAAGTATTATGCTAAGAATATGAAATTTTCTTTTTCTTTTGAAATTTGAACATCAGTAAGATGTTTTGCACAAAATTGTGAATTAATGTGCTTGTTGTCTAGGAATTATTGAAGGAAGATGACGAAGATCAAGACTTCTGAAGTGGCCGAATAAGAAAGGCATGACATGTGTTTTGAGAAAGAACACCGAGGACAATGTTCCTTTAAGGGGGAGGGAATTGTAACACCTTGTTTCCCCCAAATTTGTAATTAATCCTAATATAGGAATTACCATGCTAAAGCATGATGAAAATGTGAATGTATGATGTGAATGGACCTTATGAAGAAGGTCTATGAATGTAATAACATTATGAATTTATACTGCAGGACTGCTGAGAGGGGATGTGCTGAAAAAGAGACCACGATGGCGATGGAAGGTACCTGGAAAGGTGGCGTTAACTTCCACCGAGAATTAATATTGTATTTGGACTCCACTGGCCTAGAGAACCAAAAGCGTCTCGCTAGCCCTAAATTAAATGTCTCGCAGGCTGGTAGGTGGATGGTTTAATGAGGGATGGGAGATGAACCTCCCATCCGTAGAGCCGTCGGTCCTGATCAGCGCGAGGGAAATCGTGCCACACGAAACCTTGCAAGAGGCTAAGGCGTGGGGTAAAAGCGATTTCGGGGGTAGATGCAAGGGGAGAACTCTGGCATTATGTAGAGTGGGTGATAGCAGAGAGGAAGGATAGAAACCTTCGCTCCTGGTCACTGGAAAATGGAGACGCGGTCTCACAGCATCATGGTCTCAACTCGGGGGTGGCTAGTGGTAAATCCATTGGGAGTCACTAAGCCTACGGTTGGGTGGAAACAAGCACCCCTCTCAACAGTTTCATAACCCCTGGTGCTATTTATGATAAGTGTTTTTCCTTTGGCATATTGAAATATATGTATTCTGATAATTATGCTCATAAGTTGTGAAACTGTGAATGTTTTCATTATAAGAATGTCTGTGTGGTATTTTGATCAGTACTAGTAGTTGTATATTGTATGGAAAGACTACGTATGGCTTGTGTCCTCATAAATTCATTATTTATATGCGTATTGATCTCATTCAACTTCATGACTATTTCTTGGGAGGACGATACCCTTATCTGCCTCAGATAATACCCTGGGTGAACCTCCCCATAGAGATACCTTCCTTGAAAATCCCTTCGAGAATCGAGAAAAGGAATGTGAAGGCACAAGGTCTTAGTAACCTTGCACGAGGAGGAACAAACCTCTTAAAAACCCAAGATAGCAGTATAAGGATGAAGTATCGAATCGACAGATGAGGTCCCGTCGGGAGATCTGTGGTCACTTCCGACCATCAGATTAGAGGAAGAAGATGGAAGGTTAAGTACCTTAACCCTAATTAGGTGTGGAACGACGGACAAGATTCCGTCGAGAAATCTACAGTCATACCCGACCGTTAGATTAGTAAGAGAAAGTAGGGTGTTAAACGCCTTACCTTTTTGGTTTCTTTGTGCCCTCATGGGCAGCGAAGAAATCGAGATCGTAGATCCCTAAGGGTCCATGAGAATATCTGGACCGTTGATTTTTCCATGCCCAGGGATTCATGGAAGAATGCATGAGTGGGAGCCAATATAAGTCGTCGGATCTAGGCTGGAAAAACCCGACAGCCGTTGGATCCGCCAGGAGTTACCCGAGGGTTAAAACTCCAGTGTATAGGGGTGAAAACCCCAGGACAGATCTGAGTCATCTGATTAACGAAGGCCATGTGTCGTAAGATCTCCCATTTCAGGAAATCAGGAATCGTGGAATCAGGATTCCTGTTGACAAGAGTTCAGGATTTTCCATGATGAAAACCTCAGGATAAATCTGTGTCGTCCAATTGACGGAGGCCACGTGTCGCGAGATTACCCATTTCGGGAAATTGAGAATCGTGAGATCAGGAGTCTTGGTGACAACGGATTGAGACTCTCCAAGGCAGAAACCCCAGATCAGTTGTGGGTCGTCCGATTTAAGGAGGTGACGTGTCGAGAGATTATCCGTTTCGGGAAATCGAGAATCGGGGATTCGGGAGTACTGTTGACAATAGGTCGGGCTCTCACCTTGATAAATCCCGACAGAAGAGAGGTTGTGGTCATATGGGAAGAGGTCATATCGACCAATGCTTAACCCCAGGGGATAATCTCCGATTGAGGTTCGTTCAACACTTCGGCGTTTCGGCATTCGAGATACCGAAGGGACATGTTACCCCATGCTCTCAAACCCCAAAGTCTAGACATATAAATTTCGAGACGTTAGCATGTGGTCAGGATATGACGAATGGTTAGGATCCTCTCGAAGGATTCTGGGTCTGGGATGACCGTTCGATGTGAGGTAGAGATCCCAGCTTTACGTTGGGGCGTGAATGCGCATAAAGGTAAGAGCGAGCATATCTAGAAGGCCAGAGTCCACCCACTCAGATCTACGGCTAAGGATTCATTCTGGAGCCCCCTTGCCATTCTACCTTTAATGGGGGGGTCTGGAATTGGACACGCAACTCTCGAATGGTTGAGATTAACTCATCATGATCAATGGTGCTCAAGTGGATTCCGGATGCCCCTTGCAATTTTGTATTTAATAAGGGGGGGGGGGTATGGAATAGTGTGGTGTGTGAAGTGGGGCCCCCTCCTATCCTGTCAACTATCGTGTCTCACTTTCCCCTCTGCCACCTGTACTCCACTTAACCATGCGATGGGGCCTATTCTCATTGGTTGTTCTCTAGCCTTGTTGGGATTCATCCCTATTGGTCGGTCGCTAGCCCCATTGGGGTTAGGCGGTTGTAAAGCCGAACGGTTTGACATTAACGTAGCGCCAAGACATGAAATTAAAAATACACTGCATTTATTTGAAATGTGATCGTGACCCGCGATCACATGGGAACGAAGAAAGAAAGAAAGATCCAGCTTACGTTGGGCCTCCATGGATATTTAGGGGTTCTGATTCGGGGGAAGACTGGAAAAATATGATTTAGGTAGTGGGTATGTGAAACTGACCCCACCAACCATCCTATTTTTTCCCTTGATACCTATTTGGGATCCAACTTATTGCAGCTCGTTGATGCTCCTGAGCATCCTAGTGAAATTATGAAATAGCCCATTACTCTCTTTGAAGATTCTCCTCTGATTACCTCTGTTTGCAAAATGTTCTTTGATGGAGCCTCTTCTAGAGAAGGTGTTGGAGCTAGAGTGGTCTTAGTTTCACCTGTTCAAGAAATCATATCTCTGTCCTACAAGTTAGAATTTGATACTACCAACAATGTGGCAGAATATGAAGCACATGTTTTAGGTTTGAGTGCTGCAAAGGAATTGGGAATTGGAGAAATAGCAGTGTTTGGGGATGCTGAGTTAATTTTCTAACAGATCAGAAATATCTATCAAAATAAACACCCTCGGCTCAGAATTTATCGAAATGAAGTTTGGGATCTGGTTGACAACTTTTTCTTAGCTTTCAATATTTCATTTGTTCCCAGAGAAGAGAATGTCATGGCTGATTCTTTGGTTGTTTCAGCAAGCAATTTTAGAATTCCTCTGCCACCTAAGCTCGGGTATGACATAGAAGTGAAATATAGACCCTCTATACCTGACAATGTCAAGCATTGGAAAGTGTTTGAGGATGATCTTGAAATCAAAAGATTCCTGGAAACTATTGCTGAGTTTTATACATTACACATTGATCAAGATCCTGACTCCAAAATAGATCCTCATACTGATGTTTTTCTGAACAAAATCGTTGATCATCATATTGTTCAGTTGCCCAGCAATCACATCCCAAAGGGACTAGTTCCTTTGGAAAGACTTTTTTACATAAATGATGTGGCAGTAAAGGGTAAAGTTTCAAATCATGATCATGATGTAGCTGAGTGCAATGTTGGCACAGAGAAGGATCCAAGATTAGTTAAGTTGTCAAGTAGATTATCAAACAAGCAGAGGGTCGAGTATCCTAAGTTATTAAAAGAATTTGTTGATGTGTTTGCTTGTAACTATGAAGACCTCAGAACATACGACACAAGTTTCATTGAGCATGAGATCCCTTTGAAAGAGGAGGCTAAACCATTTAGGAAGAAATTGAAACAAATAAATCCTATGTTGCTGCCTCTCATGGAAAGAGAGGTAAAGAAGTTGTTGAACACCCAAATTATTATTCCCTTGAGATATTTTGAGTGGGTATATAACCTGGTCCCAGTAAGGATGATGAATGGAGAAATCAAACTCTGCATTGATTTTTGGAACCTGAACAGGAGCTCTAAGAAGGACAATTACCCCTTGCCAAGGATGGAACATATATTGCAGAGGGTGATAGGTGCATCTAGGATTTCCATGATTGATGGCTTTTTTGGCTACAATCCAATCTCTGTCCTCCCTGAAGACAGAGAAAAGACAGCCTTCACCACTTCTTGGGGCACATTCATGTATGCCAAAATTCCCTTTGGATTGATAAACATAGGAGAAACCTTTCAGTGAGCCATGGACATAGATTTCATTGGGGAAAGGGACAAATTTTTGGTCATCTATCTGGATGACATTACAGTCTTCTCCAGATCTGATAAAGATATTGTTATCATCTAACAAGGGTCTTCTTGAAATGCAGGAGGGTTGGTCTCTCCCTAAATCCCAAAAAGTCTCTATTTTCCATGAAGGAGGGAAAATTGTTGGGGCACATAGTAACAGTTGAAGGGGTCAGGATTGATTCAAGCAAGGTACAAACTATTCAAACCTTGTCACTTCCTAGATCCAAGAATGAAGTTTAGTCCTTCCTGGGCAAAATTAATTTCCTAAGAAGGTTTGTTTCATTTTTTTATGAATTAGTGAAGCATATTACAGCCATGCTCGAAAAATGGACTGTTGAGTCCAGAAATTATTTTGAACAAATCAAGAAGGAATTGACTGAGGCACCTGTGCTAATCAGTCCTGATTATTCTAAGGATTTTCTGATTTTTTCCTTTGCTTCTTTTGATACAGTGGCAGTTGTTTTATTGCAGAAGAATGATGAAGGGTTAGAGCAGCCCGTTTCCTTTTTAAGCAAAGCACTGAGAGGCCCTGAGGTGAAATATGACATCATGGACAAACAGGCATATGCCTTGGTGAAAGATCTCAAATATTTCATAGTTTATGTTCTGCATTCAAAGATCATTGTCTATGTTCCTTCATCTTATGTGAAGGACATTCTCATTCAGCCTGACATAGACGGGAGAAGGAGCAAGTGGATTTGCAAAATCCTTGAATTCGATCTGGAAATAAATCCCGCCAAGCTAGTTAAAGGCCAAGGTTTAGCCAAGCTATTGTTTGATTCTAATTGTAAAGATTTGGGGGTTAATTTTATCAACACTTTCCCAAAAAATCATCAAGATGAATTGTCTGATAAAATTTCTCAGAACATCCCTCCATTGGAAGAATGCATCTGGTACAAAGATATTATACTTTTTTCTGAAAAATTTACGACCTCCTGATGGAATAGGGAAAAGCAAGACAAGAGCTATAAAGCTCAAAGCAATTAAATATTTCCTTATTGATCGGGTCATGTACTATAAATACCCTCTAGGAGTGCTTCTGAGATGTTTAGACCCACAAGAGGCTCAGAATATTATGTTTGATTTTCATGACAGCCTATGTGGAGGACATCACTTCTGGAGAACTACAACCTATAAAATTATCAGGGTTGGGTACTTCTAGCCTAGCCTATTCACTAATGTTTGTGCAAAGATCAGGGATTGTATCAAATGTCAAAAATTCTCTGGGAAGCAGCAACTCAAGTCTATGCCATTGAAGCCTATGGTAGCATCAAGACCCTTTCAGTAGTGGGTTCTGGACTTTATTGGGGTAATTCATCCTACTTCAAGTGGTCACCACAGGTGGATCTTAACTGCAACAGATTATTTCACCAAATGAATAGAAGTTATCCCCACAAGGAGTGCTTCTCACAAAGTAATCATTGGTTTTTTTGAAGATATTATGGCAAGGTTTGGTTGTTCGAACAAAATCATCAGTGATAATGATGCATCCTTTGTTACAGGTATGAACTAACTGAGAGGGGGGGGGTGAATCATTTAGTGTAGATTATTAACAATTTCCCTTGTTTTAACTTTGAATCAATAATCTTAGTGGCAGTGAGTCTTTACTGTGAAATTCAGAGTTATAAACATAAAGAATAGCAATCACACACAGCATTCAATCACAAGTATGAGACACGGATTTTTCAAGAGGAAACCCAACCAAGGAAAAAACCTCGTCTCCTTAGGATGTTAAGCAAGCTCCAACTGCTTTACATCTCATCTTTTATGAGCACCAACTCATAGAGGCTACAACCTTTGATTACCAGCACCAACTGGCTGAGAGCACCAACTCCCACAGAATCCCAGCACCCACTGGGTGGAAGCACCGACTTCCTTTTTACTTCAGCACCAACTGAGTGAAGGCACCAACCTTCAGATTCTACAAGCACCCACTTGCAGAGAGAGACATAAGTCTCCCTAACACCACCCTACCACCCTTATTTGCCAAAATAAATATTGCTCAAATCAACTTGTTCATTCTGATATAGCTTGCTTACCCTTTCTGCTGATCTACTCTGTATTCTTCACTGTCTCTGATCTGTTGCTCTGCTTCACTGTCCTCTGCAGCCCATTCTCAGCTTCTTCTCCTGTCACGCAGATTCTCCTCTTCCTTTTCTCAAAAATTCAGAGCTCTCTCTCTCTCTCTCACTTCAACGGTTGGCTACAATCTTTGTTTCAGCGCATTATATTGTTTTTTCACATGCAGAGATTTTCCTTGCTTTTCTCAACTCCAACTGCAGTTTCCTTTTTTTTTCATTCTTTCTTCTGCTTTTCGCATGCCAGCATTCTCCCTGATTTTCTGAACTGGCTCTTTGCATGCCTCCTCTACGCATGCCACGTCATGCAATGTTGTGTTCTTTCTGTCTTAACAGACAGTCTAATTTTAGACTGAAAGTCCTTCCACCGTCCAGAGTGATTAGAGAAACCCAACTGCCAAAAGCTTCCAGACTTGTCAATGCAGATGAAAGACCCCCGCAAAACCCTGGATTTAGACCATCCTCTTCCTAACTCAGAATATCCTACTCTTCTTGGGTTTACATTAGACCCAGGGATAACACTGATCACTGGCCTGGCAATGTTAAGCTCCGTTGGTTGTGCATTATATCCATTTGACGCTGGCCACAACAATCGCATTGTGAATGGCATCGTTCATGTGTTTCTTGGAAAAATCGATTGGTAACCCAAGGCAGCTTTTTAATGGTTTCTTGATGCTTCTGCTAGTCATGGCCATGGCTAAGGGAGAGCCAACGGGAAATAGACATATCCTTCTTGATTTTATCAGCAAGGATCCCCATGGGTGAAGGCTGAACTAGAATGCCAATTGGGTCGTCTCACGGAGCTCAGAGTTCTTTCCCTGAGATCAAAGTTGTTGAATGGTCCTCTGCCTTCAGACCTTGCAAATGCCAAGGATTTTTTTCTGTCTCAATGGGGGCACTTGAATCGACTGGATCTTTCCTTCAAACATTTCAATGGGTTTATTCCTTTTTTCTTGAATAACCTAACGCATCTTAGCGGTCTCCTCTTGTAGAACAATTCGTTGAGTGGAACCCAATCTCAACATCCCCACTTGGATATTGCTCTGTCATCATCTAGCTTCTTCTTCTAGTTCTCTTGTGCGTGCTCCATAACCAAACAGATTGCCATCAATGACAACCTTGACAGTCTGCGTCATCTCTGCTATAGCCATATTTCCAACATCCTTCAAAGTTGAACCATTGACCAAGTTTTGTGAGCAGTTCGAAATTGCATTGATTCACTCAACTCCTTATTAACCCCAAGGGAATGGACTGGTAGAGTCCTCTAACAAAATCCTGATAAATATCATCAAAATATTGCTAGAGGACAACAAGAAAGCATGGGATTCAAAGCTCAAATATGCTCTGTGGGATGACAGAGTGACAACCAAGAGGTCTCTTGGTGTCTCTCCTTTTCAATTTGTGTATGGAGTTGAGGCCATCTTTCCTTCTCAGCTTTCCCTTCCAGTGGAAAAATTATTTCAGGACTACCAAGGAGAGCCTGATGATATGATCAGAAGGATATAGGAGTTGGTAGAAGTGCAGCAAACTAGAGAGCAATTGATGGGCAAAGCACATGATCATCAGCAGAAGATCAAGCAGGCCTTCGACAGGAAAGTAAGAGAAGAGGATTTACAGCTGGGAGATATAGTACTCAAGTGGGATGCACCCAAGCAGGACAAGGGAAAGCATGGTAAATTTGAAGCCCTCTAGATTGGGCCCTTCAAAATTTCTGAGGTGTTTCCAAATAATACTTACAGGTTGCAGAATTTGGAGGGTGAGGAAGTTTTTGGTGGCCCTGTTAATGGGAATTTTCTGAAAAAGTTCTTTGTTTGAGCCATGAATGGCTCCTCCATGTCATTGTAAATATCATTTTCTTTCTATTTTTTCAGTTGACCCCACAACCCAACACTAAGGCACTGAAACTGCAAAATGGTTCTTATAGCCTCATAGGGAGGACTCTATCCCCCATGGAGCTTAATGTTAGCACAATGTTGTCAATGGATTTTTTTCCTTAGGAAGGGGCACCATGGTGAAGTTACACGCAAAGGTTTTTTCCTTAGGAAGGGGCACCATGGTGAAGTTACGCGCAAAGGGGGGATAAAAAACCCACTTTCTACCTTTTATCCTAAGTTTTGGGCATGAGCACGTAGATATGGGTGAATGATATCTGCACACTCATATCTACGGCGTAGGATCCATATCAGACTCCCCCCAATATTCTACCTTTAACGAGGGGGCGGGGTGTCTGAGTTGGTGGTTTTTTAGCGCAGACCCCCCACTATCGTTGTGCTTCCTCATTAACTCAGAGCCACCCCCTCCGAGTAGACCGCTTACTGCCCTGGCTTACCTCTTTCACTCCCGTCGACACCTGTTCTCCACTCATCATTCCCCCAACCTATCATTGTCCTGCCTTCGTACCTTGCCCTCTCATCTCCTGCCATGTGTCTTCCACTCATGCTCCCTATCATATCTCCTTTCCAAATCCACCTCTCTCCTCGCGCCATATGTCCCCCGTGTCACCTCCACCTTAACTGGTCGTCCCCACTGCACCCACCACTGCAACCTCCCTTTTGCCTCCATGTCACCTTCCTGTGCCACATTGGCTTTACGTCTTTACATCTCAGTGCTAATGTCCTATCTTCCATGCTTTCCCAAGCATCATTCTATTGTTGCGTCTTTCCACCTGGTCCCCATCCCCTCGTCGAGTCCTCACTAGTTCCTCCTTGTCAGCATCCACGTATGCATGCCAGATTTCCCTGCAAGCATCCAACAAAGCGTAGATGGCGAAGGAGAGACCGCCATGTCTTCCATGTGCAGGCGTTGACTCTGCCCTTTCAAATCCAAAGGGAGAAGTTAATGAAAACATGGAAGGTGGGTGAGACATCGTCTCCTTCCTTAAATAGAAGGCCAAAGAGGGACAAACTGTGGAAGTGGCTTGTCAATCCGGTTTGGCCAGAGATTGCGTCTGCCAGAAGAATGCATGGGCAGTCTGACTAACGCCTACATGCACATCCCGACAAAGAAGCTCATCAACACAAAGCCTTGAAGGCATGACATGATTGTATCTCAAGCACTTGGAGCCAATTCAAAGTATATGTAGGCATTTTTTCCATTTTGTTTAGTGTTGATGGTAGAGATAATCTCCCAATTATAATGCTTTAGTAAAGCCTCTAGTTCTCTGGTTATGTATGGAATTTCGAGACTTCTTGTTTAATAACAATCAACCTTCTTTCCCATTTATTTTCCTCTGATACTGAAATCTCAGACATGGATGATCCAGTCAAGTTCTTGTGACTGTGGTGTAATGTAGGTTTGATTGCAGTGTTGTCACAGCATTTTCAATTTCTAGAAGTTCTCGGATCCAAGAGGATCTTGTATCTAAAGCTTTTCCACCATAGGCTGCTGGAAGATCGAATTTCCATAGATGACCTTCACAACTTTCTCATGTTCTTCTACCTACTCACCACTATACCCAACTTACTGATTGAAGTTAGATCAAGACCTCACCTATCTGTGCATATCAGTCTAGTTTTCTGAGTTAAAGCGATATTTTCTTGAGTTTGCCTCCATTAGACCACCCTTAAATTTATTCATTGTGACATAAAACTGATGGGTACCGGGCTTACCTCTTCTGCAATCTAGAGGTGAATTCTAGTGCTAACAGTAACCACTCACACAATCAGATCAAATATCAACACACCAATTTTTTGACGTGGTAAAACCTATGGGGAAACATCCACGGACCCAGCTAACGTGGCCACTTAGAGTAGTTTATTAATGCAAAAGAAAAATATTACACAGAGATTTTACAAGAGAGTTTCTCATAGTCGGTCATCGAAAATGACCATCCATGCTCTTTAAATAAAGATCATGGACCAATCAGGTGTTAAGCTATGGATCAATGGCCATTAAGATTGAGTAGAATATTAACCGTTGAATCACTCTATGTTGGGAACATATCGTGACCATTGGATTTCCTAACTACAAATTCATACTAAAGAAACACACTTTTACCTAATGACACATTTAGACCAAGTAAATTTTAACTAACTCCTAAGTGTATAAATATCCTAACATGATCATCATTCCAAATCAACCAATTAAATTTCATCAGTAGGTATGTCACTCACCTCATATTTCT
This sequence comes from Picea engelmannii, assembly GCA_009831015.1. Classification (NCBI taxonomy): domain Eukaryota; kingdom Viridiplantae; phylum Streptophyta; class Pinopsida; order Pinales; family Pinaceae; genus Picea; species Picea engelmannii. The sequence goes on along the minus strand of ML779186.1, from coordinate 110,087 downwards.
CTTCAAACATTTCAGAACCGCCATGATGATTTTCATGATTTTCTTGAGGATTGGCTAGAGTCAACTTTTGCTCAAAAGTTTCCACAAATCCGTAAGCATTTCATACTTCCTACTACGAATCATTTTTACAATGCTTTAATCATTTCAACATCGCATTTCCAAACCCCCCAACTACCCATACCAATGCATGAAAGTGATCCCCCTATGGGTCTTATGATCCTTCAATGGATTCATTGACATTACGATTTCACATAATATACATTTGTCAATGGTCACTCTAGGTTAGGATAGGGTAGCAAAGTTAGTTTATGTCTTTTCTTATTTTTCTTTTAATAAAATTTTAGACTTAGTCCCATTTCATTAATTTTCAAATAAAGCCATCCATAGAGTAGGTTTTGTTTTTGGCTAGTGCTTTGCCTTCAGTTTATGTTTTCACGTATTTTCTTTTTCTTTAGCATGGTTTGTATATGTGAATTTATTGCTTTCCCTAATATTTTTGGAGGTGTTAATTTTTCAATATTTGGTGAGACGAGGCATCTAGTTCTCAATGACACATATTATTTATTCTTCTATAAAAAATAAAGTAAGTGGCAATGAGCATAATTAGGAGTCATAAAGTGTTTATAGTTTATTTTATATGTCACCGGGAAGGAATTATGTGCTTTGTTGGTGGAGGTTGTTATCCCTTATCCTAGAGATAACTAAGGAGATCATGTCTCGAGGCCCACGGGTCCTAGACATGGAGTGCTTAGAGCCAAATGAATTAAGAATGGCTCTGGAGGGCCCCTTGTTTCTTCAGTGCAGTCCACATATCACCAACAGCAATATCCATCACATCGGCCTGGTCCTGAAATGGAAGTGAGTCTTTCCCCGTGAGGTAATCAGTCTGGGTATCATGGTATGTATCACTCTGATTTTTAAAACAGTTAAACATGTTGCATCGAATATCTCTGTGTTTCATCATATTTGCTTGACTTATGCTCTTCACCTTGTTCAAACCTGGGAGGTTCACATGGTGTTCTAGTAAGTTGGTTTCCCTTTAGGAAAGTTTGTTACCTAGTGGATATATGAAGATTCATCGCCCATTCCCTCCATACTTACCATTGTCCATCTTTATCCCCTCCATCTATCCGCATTTTTTGGCATTGGGGAAGGCTCCACCTGGAAAGGGTTGTACCTTAACTCATGGGAAGAAGGAGCTAAAGGCCCAGGGGGGAATGTAGCTGGAAAAATTTAAGAGCTGAATTTAAACCTTCGATATGCTTCGCCGATCCCCGAGAAAGAAATGAAACTCTCCTTAGCAAGAAAAAGGGACCCACATATGAATAAAACACTCAATGAATTTGTTGGTGGATAGGAGGTCCCATCATGAGTTGGCCTATCATGACCATGAACATGTAGCGGTATGACAATACCACCCAACTGGTCACCAAGCCAAGGTAATGGATATTGGTTGCATTTCCAAGAGAAAGGGGGTCTCATCACAAGCCAGAATTCTCATTTCCATGAAATGACTATGGGTGACACTGCCACTAATTGGTCACCAAGCCAAGGCAGTGGCCATCAACTCTTTCCTTGCAGCATTAAGAAAGAAAGCTAAAAGAAGAAAGAAAAGATAAAAAGAATAAATGGAAATTAGTGGGCTTGGAAACATTTGCATCCATGACAAGGTGCAGCTCACCCTCAACAAAGGCACCCATAGGTGAGTGTGACATTTCCCTGCTATCACATGCACCCCATTCCCAAAGGTTTTCCCCTCACCACCTCATACGCTTGCATGATTTGGATCAAGCACCACTGAGGAAACAACATGTTAGAAAAATAGGATCACGGAGCATTAATAAAATAAAACAAATGCATAAATAAAACATATAAGATACACAATACAATAGAGACACATATATATGTGGTTCACCCAGTGTGGGCTACATCCACCATAGGAATTTCCAGGTCCTTCCTTTATTATTATCCACCAAATGAAGGGATACAACCTACAGCATGCTTGTTGTAACTTCCTCTTCTTTCTCTCACAGTATCCTCATTCATAATAGAATATTCACAATGATACATAGCCGCAATACATTTCCCTCATAAAAGAGGATTTCCTTCTAGGGAAAAAAATAACTTCTATCGTTAGATCTGTGACCTTATAATGAATGGTCCATATTTACTATGAAATTACAATATACATTTACAAGGAAATTTTTCCTTCAGTGGTTCACCCCTGAACCCCCATCAAGGAACATTGTCCCCCTGCACTCCCCCGCGTGGAGGAGTGTGCATTATTCTGGGGTGTAAAGTCTTCATGGGGTATAAACACGGCTGAAAACAAAGACCTCTGAATCAGGAAGATAATCAAGCTCCACAACCAACAATCTCCCACTTGGAGATTGATCTCAACAACTCCACCGTTGTTGTATCTATTGGACTATGATTCTTCTTGGACCTGGCGAATTTATCATATTCGCCTTCATGCTTAAAGACCAACTGAAACTGAGCAGGAACTCAGTTTCTCCCTGGTTACTCCCTTTGTTAACATGTGTACAATATTCTAGCTAGTGTGTATCTTTTCCAACTTCAAATTTCCATCTTCCAAGATGGATTGTATGAAATGGTACCTGAGTTGTATATGCTTAGTATTTTAATGGAAGGTTGAGTTCTTTGCAGGATGAATGGCACTCTCATTGTCATAGTACTACCTGTTATTTTCCTGCTTCTTTTCCAATTCCTCCATAAACCTATGTAACCAAATCATTTCTTTACTAGCCTCTGTAGCAGCAACATACTCCTCTTTTGTTGTTGAAAGTGCAACAACCTTTTCTAGTTTCGAAATCCAACTTATTGTTGTTCCACCTATAGTAAAAACATACCATGTGGTGCTCCTCCTACTATATTTATCACCTTACATATCTGAATCAACATATCCATGTAGAATAATGTCTGAACCTACAAAACATAATGCATGAGTAGCAGTACCTCTCAAATACCTGAGAATCCACTTTATTGCCTCCCAATGTTCTTTACCTGGATTGTTCATATACATGCTCACAACTCCCACTGCATGTGCAATATCTGGTCTTGTGAAAACCATCGCATACATCAAGCTGCCAACTGTTGATGAATAAGGGACCTTGGACATGTATTTTATCTCCTCCTATGTCTTGGGACACGTTTCCTTAGTTAATTTGAAATAGTTGGCCAAAGGTGTACTAATTGGTTTTTCATTCTGCATTCTAAACCTCACCAAAACCTTCTCTATGTACTCACCCTGAGACAATGTCAATTTGCAATTTTTCCTCTCTCTTTTTATTCTCATACCAAAGATTTTCTTTGCAGCACCCAAATCCTTCATCGCAAATGAATTAGCTAATTTCTTCTTGAGCACATTTATATCCTACATATTATACCCTGCAACAAACATGTCATCTACATACAATAGAAAGATAATATAGCTTCCATTTTCTAGCCTTTTAAAATAAACACAGTGATCAGAATGAAATCTACTATAACCTTGTTCTGTCATAAACTTATCAAACTTCAAACACCACTGCCTTGTAGCTTTATTTAGGCCATACAAGCTCTTCTTCAACCTGCATACCAAATTCTCCTTCCTTTTGACCTCATACCCATGTGGTTGTTACATATAAATCTCTTCCTCCATATCCCCATGGAGAAAAGTTGTTTTTACATCTAATTTTTCAAGATGCAAATCTTTTACTGCCACAAGATTTAAAATTTTCCTAATTGAAGTCATTTTAACAATGGGAGAAAATATTTCATCAAAATATATACCTTTCTTTTGTGCAAACCCTTTTACAACAAGTCTAGCCTTGTACTATTTTTTTCCTCCATCTTCTTCCTTCAACTTGTAAACCCATTTATTATGCAATGCTCTTTTTCCTGTAGGCAACTGAACCAAATCCCAAGTCTAGTTATTTACCAAGGAATCCATTTCCTTTTTCATGCCTTTCTCCCACTTCTTTTTGGCATCTACCTGTGTTGTCTCTTCGTAACATTCTGGTTCACCAGAATCAGTCAACAATAAATAATACAATGAAGGAGAGTATCGTTCAGGGGGTCTACTTAACCTGGTAGATATTCTAACAACACTTGCAGGAATTTGAGGTACTTGTTGATCATGGTGTTGTACATTCTGATTTTCTAATACCTTTGGAATTTCTTTTCCAGTGATCTTATCAAGCACTGTGTATTCTAGTTTTTCTTTTTCTTGTTTCTTTCCCTGCAACTTATCTTTGTACATGAACTTCTCATTGAATACGACATATCTGCTCCTAATGATTTTCTTATTTTCATAATATCATAAGCGATAACCAAAATCATTAACATTGTATCCAATAAAGGTACACTTATTGGATTTTGCCTCAAGTTTTGTTCTATTTTCTTTATCAATATGGACAAATGATTCACAACTGAAAGTCTTCAAAAAATAATAGTTTACCTTTTTACCTGTTCATGCCTCCTCTAGAATTCTACCATCCAAAGAGATTGAAGGTCCTTTGTTTATTAAGTAAACAAAAGTATCTACAACATCTGCCCATAACTATAAAGAAAACCAACATGCAATCTCATACTCCTTGCACGCTCCATGATTGTCTTGTTCATCCTTTATGACACACCATTTTCTTGTGGTGTTCCTGGAACTATATTCTCTCTACAAATCCAATTGTATGAACATAAATCATCAAACTCCTTGCTGCAATATTCACCTCCATTGTCTGATCTGAGACACTTCAACCTTTTTCTTGTCTCATTCTCAACCAAAGCTTTCCATTTCTTAAAAGTATCAAAAACATCTATGTTTTGTCGAATAAAACAAACCCAAGTTTTTCTAGTTGCATCATCAATAAAAATAACATAATAATGAGAGCCACCAAGAGATGATACCTGAGTTGGTCCACATACATCTGTGTGCACAATCTCTAACCTTTCACTCTTCTTTTCTTTTCCGACTCTCAGAAATCTGACTCTCTTTTGTTTTCCATAAACACAATGCTCACAAAAATCCAAATCAATTTGTTTAAGATATAGCAACAAATTTATTTTGTGAAGTATTTCCATCCCCTTCTCACTCATGTGTCCAATCCTATGATGTCACAGTGTTGTATCCACTCATATAGAAGCTAAAGAGATAGAAGAGTCAGTATTACCAGTACATAAATACAATGTACCTACCTTCTCTCCTTTTTCTATCACCAATGATCCTTTGGTGACCTTCCACACCTTATCTGGAAATATGGATATACAACCTTCACTTGCCAAATGCCCTATTGAAATTATATTTTTCCTTAGATATGGAACATGTCTTACCTCTTTCAACAACCATTGGTTTTCATTCCTTTTGTTTTATTTTTACCTTTCCCATTCCAACAATTTTGCATGGTGCATCTTCACCCAAATGAACCTGTCCAAAATCACCTTGAACATAATCTAGAAAATGTTTCCTATGGGGTATGGAATGAATTGAAGCCCCTGAATATACTACCCAAGACTCAAAAATATTATCTACGGAAAGAATCAAAGCATCTTGTAACACATCACATGTTACATTTGCTTCTTGATTTTTCTCTTGTTGTCCATCTCTTTGTTTCTTTGGAGCTATGTAGTCTTTCTTCAGATGTCCTTTCTTTCCACAATTCCAACACTCTATCTTTCCAAATATGGATTTGGATCTACCCTTCCTATAATTCTCTTGGTTCCCTGAGCCCTTTCCTCTATCCTTTGTCTTCCCTTGTTCTCCATGTTTAATGAATTACTTGATGTCTCACCTGTGCTTTTCCATCGCATTTCCTCACTAAGGATAACACCAACAACATCATCAAATTTTAAAGTGTTTGAACTAGAGATAGAGTTACTTACAGCCATGACCAAGCCATTCCAACTTTCTGGCAATGAGCATAAGATTATAAGAACCCTAACTTCATCTTCAAAGTCCACTTTTACAGAACTTAGTTTATTAGTAACCGTATTAAATTCATTTAAATGATATGCAACATACCCACCTTCTGACATCTTCATATTAAATAATCTATTTATTAGAAATACCTTATTGGACGTCGAGGGTTTTTCATATAGTTTATCCAATGCATCCATCGGCTCCTTCATTGTCTTTTCTTTCGAAATATTGAAAGTCATCGACGCTGCCAGGCTCAGCTGTATCATTCCTAGTGCCTTTCTGCCAAGAACCTCCCATTCTTCGTCCTTCATGGTCATCGGCTTCTTTGCTATTCCACCCAATGGTAGGAATAGACCCTTATGATATAAATAATCTTCCATCTGTGTCTTCCATAACTGGAAGTTTTGGTTGTTAAATTTCTCAACCCTAAACTTTCAATCTTCCGCCATTGCTCCCACTCGAACCAGGAACCCTCTTTTCCTGTGAGTTATATTTTTCTCTGATACCAGTTGTTAGAAAAACAGGATCGCGGAGGAATAAATAAAACAAATGTGGAAATAAAACACAGAAGATACACAATACAATAGTGACACAAATATACGTGGTTCACCCAGTGTGGGCTACATCCACCAGAGAAATTGTCAAGTCATTCCTTTATTAATATCCAGCAAATGAAGGGATACAACCTACAACACACCCATTGTAACTTCCTCTTCTTTCTCTCATAGTTTCCTCACTCGGAATATAATATTCACAATGATACATAGTCACAATACATTTCCCTCATAAAAGAGGGTTGCATTCTAGGGAAAAAAACCCTAACATAACTTCTACCATCAGATTTGCGACCTTATAATGAATGGTCTAGATTTACTTTGAAATTACAATATACATTTACAAGGCAATTTTTCCTTCGGGGGCTTCACCCTTGAACCCCCATCGGGGTACGTTGTCCCCCCTGCACTCCCCCGCATGGAGGAGTGTACATTCTTCCAAGGTGTAAAGTCTTCATGGGGTACAAACACAGTTGAAAAAAATACCTCTGAATCAGGAAGATAATAAGTCTCCACAACCAACACTACCTTGACTTAAGGGAGACTGGCCCAATAGGACACCTTGAGACCATTCCAAACCCTAGACTTGTCAAGTTGCATAACGTTTTGAGCATTTGTTTGGGTTTAAGGGGGTTTAATGCACATGTTTTAGTGTTTTGATTATTAGATGTGATTTATGTATTATGATGCATGTGACTTATGGACCACTAGATGTTGTACTTGTTGTCTTTGCAGGACCCTTCTTGGTGAAGAGGTGCATGGAGAGATAACTAGCTCAGAACTTCAATAGGGTTCAAATCCCATTTGATGGATGTTGAGACCCCAGCCAGGTGGCAGGATGAAGATGAAGGGGTTATGCCAAGAAGAAAAAGGGTGTTGCCTTTGGAGGAACCTTGGTGGACCTAGACCCAGGCAATTGTTCCTTTCCCACTTGAGCGTTGACCTTTGGAGGCCTTGTACATCACCCATGCAGCCCTAGATATTTCGACGTGCAATGGTTGTCACCTTGCGGGTAGTTCTGAGGTTATTGGCACGTGTGGGAAGGGTTTTGGCCTTTGGAGGCCCAACATTTCACTCACTGAGCCCAATGTTCCATGAAAGAGGTCCAACATCACCCTATAAGGGAATGATGTCACCCCTAGGAGGGTCTTTACATGTAAATCTATTTTATTTTTTCCATAATTAAATTTTGTAAGAAACTGGCTAGGTCGGCCTGTCTTTTGTGACCTAAAACTTAATTAAGGTCAATTTTTTGTATAAATAAACAAAAAGTGACATTCATTTTGATCATAACTCATGACACACAAGTGGTGGACTGAAATTTTCTCCCTCTTTAAGGGTTATTGGCTGAAATAACTAGTGTGCATCTCTTGGGGAAGCTTTATGGTGGTTTATCTTGGAATTTTTCATGGTGGATTGGTCTTCAACTAGGGTTTGATTTTATTATTCTTGGTGAAATAAGTAGAAAATATGAATTTTATTCATGTAATGAATGTTTGTGGTAAAATTTGTTTGTTTCATGTCAAAGATTATGAAATTGCGTGTTTAAAACCTTAGGGGAGAAACAAGAGTACTTATTTTTCCCTATAACTTTTCTAATAGCTTGAATTGTCAATTATACATTGTTTTGGAAGAGAGTACTAGAGCCCTAAAGCGCTAGCTCTCTAGTAATTTCACTCTAATCACCAATTATTTTTTTCAAAAAATCCTAAGGAAGGAAGGTAAGCTAGGGCCTAGAAGTGTCTACTCTCTAGCAAAACCTTTCTTAAAGACTTAGATTCTTGAGGCCTTGAAGTGCCAACACCTCTTGCATCTACCTCTTTCTTTAGACAAATATTACCATTTTTTTATTTCCCAAGTGATATTGTTATTGTTGTTGACTCTGTAAGTCCCTCAAGGCACTGATTTTTATGCTCTTGTGGATGAATGAGATTAAAACAACCTTCAAACTCTCTTCCTTGAAGCTCTTACTAACTAACATTAACCTAGCCTAGTAAACTAACCATACCTTGTTGCTGTCATAATCAGTGCTACAACCAGTATCGAGTAGCTTATCCAAGCTTATATGACCTCTCAAATCAGCTCATAATTTGTATAAGGAAAGGTACAATCAACCAAGGCTAAAAGTGTGCATTTAATTGCCTCTTCTAATTGCATTTCTGAAGTTTTTTCTGTTGTTACAATCACTGTCTGCATCCCTAATCAGCCTATTTTAATAAGAGAACTACCCATAAATTTGTACTAGTTAAGTTACTATCATTTGAAGCCAAAATTGTTTGTGGTATTTCCTTAAAGGAGTAGTTTTCTGAAGTGGTTTACTGCTGTCATCATTTTATTACTGTTGCAAGTGTTTTGACAACCCATTGACTTCATTTATTAACTTATTTGAATCTTGAAATTGTAAGTGACAAAGTACTATCAAATTGTTGAGTCTTTTATATCATTTTTGTCATCATAACTTGCAATTTCTGGACATATTGTTGCTGCTATAAATTTTATCTCTTGTCTATACATAAGATTGTTTTAGTAGCATGTTTCTATCTTGAAGTCACTAACTTGAAACATTGATATCATTGGTTATTGTTAATATTTGTTGTTTCATTGGAAAATGGAAGGTACCATTCACATTGAATCCCTTGACCCCTTGAACTTGACCAAAGTGACTTCTTTCCTATAAGTGACCTAGAGAGGGGTCGATTTTACCTTGTCTTATTTCCCTTCTTCAACCAACTGGGTCCTGGGACGTCTCCCTTGGAGTGAGTATTTCCTCCTCCTAAACAGAAAGAGGTATCATCTTGGGGTGAAAGTGATAGGACTACCTATGTGTTATGTCAATCTAATCCTACTTTCCTTTGGGTTTTGGGCAAGTACAGATTGTGCAATAATAGAGGTAATAGTTGTTGTCAAAAATGAACAAATCAAACAAGTCATAAACTTTAAATTCATGAATTAGACAATGAGGGGAAGTTGATGGATGTCTGTCTTCTTCTTTAAAAGGGATTGTAGCCTCAATCTTGAGTACTTGATTCACTCCTTCATTATCAGGTATCATCCTTGGAAGTTCAATGGTTGTTTCACTCAAGTTCTATCCTTGATTAAGTTTTGAAAAAATAAAATTAATTAGGAGCTTCTCAAAGTGAAACATATTGTAGAAGAGAAAATGAAGATATCTCAAGAAAGGCTATAGACGCTCATTTAGCAGTGAATAAAATTATGTGATATTAGGGTGACTTTGTTAGGGCTATGGATGCTCACTAGCAGTGGAGCAACACCAGAAGGATGATAGACTTACTTAGAGATTATAAAATTTCCTAACATTGGGAGACTGATCCAAATTGGTTTCTTTCTCAAAGTTGAATGTCATTGAAAAAACAGACTTATCTTGTGTGTTTGGTCAAAATCCAAATCCCCATGGCAGGGAAAACATGTTTTACTAAGTTGTACATAAAGGGAGCTATAGATATTTTTGGTTTTTCGAAAAATGTTCTAAGTTTTCTCTACTTGAAATTGATCTAATCCAAATGAAAGTATGCATACAAATATTCTAGATATGTATAGTGGATCGCCATTTCTTTAAGTTCTAGCCTTTGAGAAAACCAATTTTTTCTATGTCCTTCAGTCTTGTTCTAAGCTAAATTGGTTCATTTCAGTGAGTTAAGTTCACTTTCATCGCTATACCAAAGTTAGTTTTAAGGAACTGAAGTGAAAGTGGAATTAGAGCACTGAAGTGAAAGTGGAATTAGAACACTCAAGTAAAAGTGAAACGCACAGTCAATACAAAACTGGAATTAAGGTGTTGAAACAAAATTGAAATCAAAGTGATAAAATAAAAGTGAAGTCAAGAAGTATATGTGAAAGTGCAAGGAAAGAACTGGCAATCGCTCATTGATTATCACTTTTCAATTTGCTAAAATGCAAAGTTAAAAAACACAATGATATAAAAGTGAAACTTGACCACCGATAAGGATTTTCACTACCGATTTTCACTTTCATTTTTCCAATGTTTAAAATTCCAATCCGCCTCCCTGTCGTGCATGATTCCAAAGGGTCCATATTATCACTCACCCAAGATCACTTTGCAATTGCTACAATTCAAAACTTATCGAAACATGAAAGTGGTGAGTGACCGCCAAAAGGTGCCAAAGCCAATTGTGTGTGTGCCAGCATGTGCGATTCAATTGCATATTTGTCTTGGTTCATCAAATCATGTATGTCTATATGACTAATATCTTAGAAATTTAGATGTGTGTGATTCACTACAGTGATTTTGTGTTGAATTTAATGCAGCTGCAAGATCCATTCTCCTTGGAGGATGACTTAAGACCCTAGTTGTGGACTAGGGCCCCTAGTACTCACCTGGGGTTCTTGGTCTGGGACCAAGCAGTTAGAGCCATGCAAAAAGACCCTTGTGAGGGCCCCCAGTATATGACTGGGGTTCTTGTTCTAATACCAAGCAGCAAAAGACCCTTGTGAGGGCCCCTAGTAGATGACTGGGGTTCTTGGTTCGGGACCAAACAGTAAAGTCCCTTGAGAGGCCCCCAGTATATGACTGGGGTTCTTGGTCTGGGACCAAGTAGTTAAGTCCCTAGATATTTCTAGGGCCCCTGGACGTGTTACAGGGTACCCATGTCTAACACATGGGTTGATCCTTGGTTTTTTACCTTGGTGGATAAGACCCCAGATATGTTATGGGAAAACCTGGTCCTTGATCAAGTAGTTGTTGGTATGTGACCCTCTTTGAAGGTGAACATGACCACGTGAGGGATGTATCCCATATGCAGTGATGATAAAGTTAAAATGGTCACCTTGAGAATTATAAGGACAAGTATTGCCACCAAGTAACCTCATCTAAACCCCCACACCCTTGGTTTCTGAGCTTGAGTTTGTTTTGGGGTTTTGTATTTTTGTCTTAGGGGATAATAAAAGAAATATTTAACTATCATGTATTTAATTAATATTTATATTAATTAAATGTATTATTTTTTATTATTTTAATTATATTTCTTTTTACCCTAACCCTTGCCTCAAAGTATAAATATGCACCTCTCCCCCTTCACTTAATACTACACTCACTCTCTCCTATGCTAAGTGAAGGATTGCTCTGAGTTATTCTCTTTAGGTCTGCAGCCTTCCTTGACAGTTCAGATCGGCCTCTTTTCTTTGTTGCTACCAGGAACTGTGTTGATGTGTTGAGGGATATCCTCTTTGTTGTTGCCAGGTCACCTTGTGTTGTTGTGTTGAGGTCTGTCCTTTTGTTGCTGCCAGGAACTATGTGTTGATGTGTTGAGGGGTATCCTTTTGTTGCTGCCAGGAACTATGTGTTGATGTTTTGAGGGGTATCCTTTTGTTGCTGGTAGGTTGAGGGTTATTGTGTTGAGGGTTACTGCTACTATATATACCCTCCTTCATCTATCTAAGACTGTCGCCCTCTCTTCTCACTACTATAGCCAGCCTTCTCTTAAGTGGCAGACCTCCTTCTTGAGGTTATTGTCCCTTTCCCAAGGCAGAACTGGAACCTAAGGGCAACAGCCTCCTTACTAGGGTGTTGGACCTCTAATATTGGCATTCGTTCACCTCTTGTTCAAATCTGGATCTGCCTACCCTTCCCACTCATATTATCCTCACTGTTTGTAGCCTTGATAAGGGTTTACTTCTAGTTTTTGTGTAGGATTTTCCTTGATGGCATAAAAGTCCTTAGCCTTGATAAAGTTTTACTTCCAGATTTTTTGTATGGGGTTTTCATGGTGGCATATCAGTCCTATTTTCTCACTGTTAGAGATCTAACCCCTTTTGAGGTAGATCCATGACTTTCAGACTTATCTAAGCATATAACAGTGGCATATCATCTCTCATATGTGGCATGCTTACACAGAGGTAAGATCATGAAGAGGTAAGTTATTGTTTACAGCCTTATTGTTTTTCTTATACTTAGATCTATCTACTGTACATGTTCAGAATTAATTTCTAGTTCAAATCTAAGTGTTTTTCTCACTCAGATATTGTTCATGGTTTATATCTAACTATTGTACATGTTCAGAATTAATTTATAATTCAGATCTAAGTGTTTTGCTCACATAGAAATTGTTTATGACTTAGATCTATTTACTATACATGTTCAGAATTAATTTCTAAGTTCAGATCTAACCACCTAGCATACTCAGAATGTTTTAGGAGTTCAGATCTGTATAAATTTAATGTGTTCATGTTGATCTTGTCTACAGAAAATTTTGAAAATTAAATTCTTGTTTTCTTTCCCTAATTATAACATGGTATCAGAGCTTAGGGCATGGAAGGAGCTCAAGACTTGCAGACTTGAGCCTGCGTAGATCCATTTCATAGGGTTTACAGATCAACAAAATCAAGTTGCTCTGTTCTTAAGAGTACCTGTAAGGGCACCTAGTTTCAGTTTTTGAATTTCTTTCTGAAGGTTGTTTCTTATTGTTTTAAGTTGTTGCTTTCTGTACTTAGTGGTGGACACATGGAGTGTCATGTGTAGCATGGGCCCCTTTTTCAAGAAAGGTAGAATGGGTTAGTAAATGGCCTTCCTTTTTTTTCAATGTTGTGCTTGTCATGTTAGCCTATGATAGCGCTTATATTATGAGCAGTATATTCCATGATAGCTTCATAGTAAACATCTCTAGAAGCCATGGTCTTTGTTACCCCATGGTATGTGTGTTTCAGAAGTATTTATTTTTCTATCTTATTTGTCTCAAAGTACACAGAGATTCATGCAAGCAATAAATTTAAATGCTAGAATTCAAGCCAAAATTGTTTAATGGTTGTAAATGTAACATATATATTCAGCGTTTAAAACCATTGAGATGGTGTGGGTTACACACCCAAATTCAAGGGTAGTCTCTTCTTGGAATTACTCTCTACTGTTGGATACTTCCACAACCAGTTACAGCAAAAGTTTCCCTATCTATTGAAAGATATGGGATACCACCAGCTATCGGTTAATCTTGTTTCCCTCATCTTTAATGTACTTCTGACAACTAATTTTATCAGAACAAGTATTGTGCAAGCTCCTCACAGTTGGTCACTTTAGATTGCTTAGGGGGAGGATGATATGCTTTATGCTAAGACTTACTTTGGGTGCTTATTTTCAAATGATTGATTGGAGAAGAGAATAGAGGATCTCTGTAGTCTTGTTGAATAATTGATAATTTGCATCTTAATCATCCTTGATGAATTTTAAATTTAACCAGAAAGGCAACCATTGGTTCTTGACAGATGGTGCCTTTTGGTTTGAGAGTAACATCACAAATAGAAGAAAGTTGCATTTAATTTAACTCCTTTTCTAATGTGGATTCCACGGTGTTGATTCCAGATTTAGAGCTTGTAGGCATTAACTCAAATTGATTGCCTACAATGTTAATAAACATGTTATTAACAAGGCTAAAAGAATGGGCTCAGCCGGGGATAGTGAAAGACTATCTTATTTATTATCTTGTACACTTATGAAATGCAAGCTTGGATGTCAAATAAACTTATTGGTGAAGTGACAAATGCTAGTTGAGAGAGATTTCATGTTATGAGAATCTGGAGGCTAGTGTTCTTTATTTTTGGTGGATCCTTGGTTTTTCTGTTATAGATTCCTTGAGATCATTTCCTCTTTTAGATTCTTTTTTTATCAGTTTAAGTAATTCTGATCAAGATCTAAACCCTTAAAAAAGGGGGTCCTGCATAGACATCAATCTAGTAGGACAGTTACTTGAACTAACAGTTACTGCATACAACAAAGATGCCCTAGATAGCCACAACTAGTAGTTGGCTGCAAAGCTCGATGTGTCTTCAGACCAAGCAAGTTCAAGGTAAGTTCAGGTATGTACCATTTGCATTTAATCACTAAATTTGAAATAAGTATTTGACTATTAAAGGCAATAAGAAGAATTGTGATCATCCCTCTATCATGTTTATGAACCGTGTCTTAAAAGAGGATTGTCAGAACCTAAATTGTTTTTGGTTACATGACCAATGAAGTTGTGATCTCAGCACATACTTTTTAAATTGATGTAAGCTAGGTCTTTCTCCAGCAGTATGATGGTCTATTTTCTTTGATATGAAAGACAACATGTGACCTTGGGTTATTTTCTTGGTTAAGGAGTCCATCATTTTTATCTTGATATTTGGGGTATTTTTTCTCGTTTTTGGAACCCCACAGATATCTCTTTTCGAGAGTCCTTAGATTGTATTTGAGCCATTATCCTTGTCACGGGAGCTCAAGAAGTCAGACTCAGATTTTCATATCAAACTTGGTACTGGCACCAAGAACATCTTAAAGAGATATGACACCATAACAGAGTCAAAGGATCTTATAGGTTCAGAGGGAGTCAGTTTGCACATGACAGGAAGGCAGAAATTTTATGAGCCTCAGAGGGAGCAGTCCTTGCATATGAGTTAGACCTTGACCTACAACAGAGATGGAAGCTTAGTAGATTCAAGGGATACTATTAGTTTCTTTTAAAGAAATTTTCTATTAAAAGGAAACCAGCCTGGTGCCGAGAAATACTAAAGGAAGCAGAAAAGCATTCGGCACCTAAGGGAATTTTCAAAGAAAGCAAGAAAGAAGATAAGTACTCTGGCCTTATAGATAAATTGAATCTTGTGATTGATTCAGAACCTTCCACATTTGAAGTGTGGGAAGATGCTATGATAGAAGAATATGAATCAATTATGAAGAATGATGTATGGGAAATGTTTTCAAAGACCTCGTGACAAATCAGTGGTAACCTCCAATTTATTTATAAGATAAAGCCTACAACAGATGGTTGTATTGAGGTCAAAATTATGACTCATGATTTCTCTCAGAAAGAAGGGATTATCTATGACAAGATCCTTAATTTCATCAGGATCTTTTGTCGCGGTTTTTTTTTTTAAACTTCATATGATAGATGTTAATATTTTTTCTTAACAATGAAGCTAAACAAGAGGCTATCCATGGGAAAGAATCCCATGGATTATAAAAATATCCAAGAGATTGGTATGAAAATTATTGACAGTCTCTCTAAAGAGTCTTCGGTTCACCAAGAGTTTTATCTTTATATAAAGATTGTCCAAAATCATCTTGTTATCTTAGGATGATCTGTTCCTTACAGGAAAGGAAATTTGTTTTTATAGCTCAGACTAAGAGGGAGCTCTTCAACAGAAGTTGAAATGAAAGACTTGGGTCTTTTTCACTACTTTCTGAGCTTATAGGTGTGGCAGAAACCGGGTGAGATGTTTCTCCCACAAGAGCAAATATGTAGTTGATACGCTCCACTGATTTAGCATCATGGACTATAAGTCCATGACCACACAAATGATCTCTAACCTAAATAAACTACAATATCAGGTTACTGATTCAGAACCAAAAGACCCCTCTTTATATCAACAAATCATTGGGTCATTGATATACCTCGTACATACTAGACTGGACATTTTTTATGCAAAAAATTCCCTCAGTCAGTGCATGTGTGTATACATTAATGTTAATCATATTCTGAGATATGTTCGAGGAACTATAGATTCTGGTCTCAGATACACTTCCAGTGGAGGTGTAATGCTTCATAAATTATAGATTCAAATTGGATGGGTAATACATTGGATTGGAAGAGCACTTTTGGATATTGCTTCAGTTTGGTTTCAGCGATGATTTCCTGGTCCAGCAGGAAACAGGGCTCCATAGCCCAGAGCACTGCATAAGCATAATACATTGTTGCAAGTGCTGCTAGCAGAGAAGCAGTGTGGCTTGGGAAGCTACTTTTAGACTTGTTCAGTGTAGAGCTAGAACCCACAGTCATTCATTGTGACAATAAGAGTTGTATAAAGCTCTCCGTGAATCCAGTGTTTCACATCAGGTCGAAACACATTGAGATGAGATATCACTATGTCTAGGACATGGTGTAGAAGAACATTCTCAGTATTCAATAGAACAGACGGTAGATATTTTGACCAAGCCACTGTCCTTGACTAATTTTGTGACAAACTTGGTATTCTTGAGAATGTCTCTCTTGCTGAGAGGGAGTGTTGAATTTAATGCAGTTGTAAGAGTCATTCTCCTTGGAGGATGACTTAAGACCCTAGTTGTGGACTAGGGCCCCCAGTACTCACTTGGGGTTCTTGGTCTGGGACCAAACAGTTAGATCCATGGATTAATACCCTTGTGAGAGCCCCTAGTAGATGACTGGAGCTCTTGGTCTGGGACCAAGCAGCAAAAGACCCTTGTGAGGGCCCCTGGTAGATGACTAGGGTTCTTGGTCTGGGACCAAGCAGTAAAGACCCTTGAGAGGGCCCCCAGTATATGACTAGGGTTCTTGGTCTAGGACCAAGCAGTTAAGTCCCTAGATATGTCTAGGGCCCCTGGACATGTTCCAGGGTACCCATGTCTAAGGCATGGGTTGATCCTTGGTTTTGTACCTTGGTGGATAAGACCCCAGATATGTTCTGGGGTAACCTGGTCCTTGATCAGGTAGTTGTTGGTATGTGACCCTCTTTAAAGGTGGACATGACCACATGAGGGATGTATCCCATATGCAGTGATGATAAAGTTAAAAAGGTCACCTTGAGAATTATAAGGACAAGTGTTGCCACCAAGTAACCTCATCTAAACCCCCACACTCTTGGTTTCTAAGCCTGAGTTTGTTTTGGGGTTTTGTATTTTTGTCTTAGGGACTAATAAAAGAAATATTTAATTATAATATATTTAATTAATATTTATATTAATTAAATGTATTATTTTTTATTATTTTAATTATATTTCTTTTTACCTTAACCCTTGCCTCAAAGTATAAATATGCACCCCTCCCCCTTCACTTAATACTACACTCACTCTCTCCTATGCTAAGTGAAGGATTGCTCTGAGCTATTCTCTTTAGGTCTGTGGCCTTCCTTGACAGTTCAGATCAGACTCTTTTCTTTGATGTTGCCAGGAACTGTGTGTTGATGTGTTGAGGGCTATCCTCTTTGTTGTTGCCTGGTCACCTTGTGTTGTTGTGTTGAGGTATATCCTTTTGTTGCTGCTAGGAACTGTGTGTTGATGTGTTGAGGGCTATCCTTTTGTTGCTGCCAGGTTGAGGGTTACTGTGTTGAGGGTTACTATTGCTATATATACCCTCCTTCATCTATCTAAGATTGTCGCCCTCTCTTATCACTGCTACATCCATCCTTCTCTTAAGTGGCAGACCTCCTTCTTGAGGTTATTGTCCCTTTCCTAGGGTAGAACTGGAACCTAAGGGCCACGACCTCCTTACTAGGGTGTTGGACTTCTAATATTGGCAGTCGTTCACCTCTTGTTCAGATCTGGATTTGCCTGCCCTTCCCACTCATACTGTCCTCACTGTTTGTAGCCTTGATAAGGGTTTAATTCTAGTTTTTGTGTGGGATTTTCCTTGATGTCATAACAGTCCTTAGCCTTGATAAGGTTTTACTTCCCAATTTTTTTGTATGGGGTTTTCATGGTGGCATATCAGTCCTCTTTTCTCACTGTTAGAGATCTAACCCTTTTTGAGGTAGATCCATGACTTTCAGACTTATCTGAGCATATTACAGTAGCCTATCATCTCTCATATCAATATGTGGCATGCTTACACAGAGGTAAGATCATGAAGAGGTAAGTTACTATTTACAACCCTATTGTTTTGCTTATACTTAGATCTATCTATTTTACATGTTTAGAATAAATTTCTAGTTCAAATCTAAGTGTTTTGCTCACTAAGAAATTGTTCATGGTTTATATCTAACTATTGTACATGTTCAGAATTAATTTCTAATTTAGATCTAAGTGTTTTGCTCACACAAAAATTGTTTATGACTTAGATCTATTTACTATACATGTTCAGAATTAATTTCTAAGTTCAGATCTAACCACCTAGCAGACTCGGAATGTTTTAGGAGTTTAGATCTATATAAATTTAATGTGTTCATGCTGATCTTGTCTACAGAAAATTTTTAAAATTAAATTCTTGTTTTCTTTCCCTAATTCTAAAATTTTGGTCCCAGAAATAGGTTTGATATGTTATTTTGGTAGTATAAATCCCTGGTGCTTAATGTTTCTCAAACATATTTTAAATTGATGTTGTCATCTTCTTCATCTATTATTCATAGAAAAATGTTGGTCTAATGAAGTTGAGAATAGTATTCCACTAAGTATCATCGCTATCATAGACATGATTTTCTTCTTTACTCTATTTTTATGTTTTCTCTTTTATTGAGGAAAAATGCCACCGAGGAGAATACAAGGAGAAGAAAGAATAAAAGATGAGAAAAAGCTTGAGAAGAAGGATATCAAAGTTAGATTCAAGACAAGTGAATGGCATGCATTAAAGCATGCCTTCACCATTGATATGGCATGACAAGTGAATGGCATGCTATATCAACGGTTTCTAATCTGAGAAGTCAGGATAGCAGCTCAATTGGAATTTATTGTGCCCAAATAAAAAATATCAAAAAGGCTCGGTCAAGAAAATGGCACTCTGAATTTTCCAAGGGAACAGCAAGCATTTCCCCATCTAAATATATGTGATGAGTTGTTTGAACAGTGGGAAAAGTAGGAATTCATGAATTGCAATGCTCAATTTGTCAGAGTTGTAGAAACCTATATGGATTTTGTGAACCTTTTTTCTATTTTTTGTTTTATTCTATTTTTACATGTAATTCTTTCTTATAAATACATAAGTTTTCTATTTTTTGTTTTATTCTATTTTTACATGTAATTATTTCTTATAAATACATAAGTTTACCTCTAATGAAGGATATTTGGCTTTGAGGCGATGGAAGTAGAATTGTAGCTTAGAATTATTTCAAGCTTAATTTCAAAAACTCTGTGTTTGGAGTCAATGAACATTTTGGCTAAAGATTTTTGTGTAGATTGATGTTAGCTTATGGATTCTTCTATTATTTGTTTTTGTTTGACATATTAAATGTTTACTAAGGGTTTCTAGTCTATCTAGTTATCTTGTGCAATTAAGTGAATACTTGCTTTATTATTTTTAGCAAGTAACTTAGATGTGCCTTGCCAATTTCATTACTTTTTCATAATGTACTGTAATTTCTGTAGCAGTATATTTTTATAGAATTATTTCTCAGAGAAACAAACTTGAGGGGTTATTTCCATTGACTGTTTCCAAGATTTATCCTTTGGGAGCATAGATTTATTATTTTTCCATTAGAATAGTTTTTGTTTCTTAAAGGTTATATTGTAGTAATAAACT
>ML779186.1:67184-90379 GCA_009831015.1 Picea engelmannii | reverse complement strand
TCAAACTAATTCATAAAGCCTAGCGAATGGTTGTTGGACCATATATGTATGTCTTCGTTCATCAAATCATGTATGTCTATATGACTGATATCTTAGAAATTTGGATGTGTGTGATTCACTACAGTGAGTTTGGTCCAAGAAAAGGGTTTGATATGTTAGTTTGGTGGTATAAATCCCTGGTGCTTAATGTTTCTCAAACATATTTTAAATTTGTGTTGCCATCTACTTCAACTATTATTTATAGCATAATTTTGGTCTAATGAAGTCGAGAATAGTATTCCAATAAGTATCATCGCTAGCATAGACATGATTTTCTTCTTTACTCTATTTTTGTGTTTTACAAGAAAATGCCTCTGAATTTTCCAAGGGAACAACTGTTGATTTTTCAATGAGAAAGATTAAGCATGAATTTCATTCCATTTTTAGCATTTAATCATAACCATTAATGTTGCAGCAACCAAGATCACAAGAAAAAGCACCATGCACAAGAACACAAGAAGTATTCTGGGAAACCCTTCTCAACAAGGGAAGAAAACCCAGCCAAATCCTTTACTATATTCCTCAAGAGAAAGACCTTCACCACCAAGAAAACCTAGCACATGAGAGGGTGCTCAAACCCTAGAAGGCTAGCGCCCAAGAGAGGTGCGCACTTTTCCCAAGAAGGTGTACTTGCTGAAATTTCCAAAATCACTTTAAAGATATGATTCCTCAATGGGGAATTTACCCTTACTTATACTAACCTGAACCTGTCAACAAAAGTGTCTATTGGCACAACAGGGCTGACCTCACTAGCTTATAATATAATTAATATTAACCAGATTAATTATATTTTACATTAATTACCAGTCACATTAAGGTGGGGTCAACCTATACCCTTTACATTACAATTAGGGTTACAGGAAGGTCTGACTCTTGAACAATATAGCAAGGGATCTGATACACCCACTAGTTCTCATCCACTAGGGGCACATCCATAGGGATGTCCATATCTCTGGCTCACTGCATTACACAGAAGAACCACTTCTTCACTAGTGCTTGGCCACTAGGATCGCGTTCACCTTTGCTCGTCCACAGGCACGTCCACTCAACAGATCTTATTTCCCACTGCATTACATGGGAGATTCATCTAGAGTTTCTCATCAACTCTTCGAGGAGGCTAATACATAATCTTCATTTATGTTCTCATGAGGATTCACTAGCACTTTTTGATTTCACATGTTCACCTTGTGCTCATCCACAGGCACGTCCAACTCTGCAGATCACATTTCTCACTTTGTTACATAGGAATCATCTAGAGTTCTTCTCAACTCTTTGTATGGAGGAGGTCATCTCTACGTTCCAGCTTTGTCTCAGATAGGAACCACACACCCTTCTCAGGGGATTTCTCTCAGGTTTGTAAGCTGGAGAATGTCTCACATAGATGCAATGATACACATCTTATAGGTTTGTAAGCTAGAGAATGTCTCACATAGCTACAATAAACAACACTCCCTCTCAGCTAGGGAGGCATTCTTCATCATGCCAAGTCTCACACGGATGTAATTTGAACTTTGTCTTGGCTGGAGTCATCAACACTCCCTCTCAATTAGGGAGGCATTCTTCACCAAGTTAGTTTGGTGAAGATGTCTGCAATCTACTCATGTGTAGGAAGGTACTGCATGTGTACGATTTTCCTCAGCATCATATCTCTAATATAAGGATATTTCATCTCATTGTGTTTCGATCCATCAGTAAACATTGGGTTCTCAAGTATCTTTACACACAACTCTCGGTTATCATCATAGGATCCATCTCATGGTCAAGTAAATCTACCAGAATCTTGTGAAACCACATGTCTTCTCTCATTTGATGCTATATACTATGCTTTTGTGGTACTCAAGGCCACAGAGTTTTGTTTCCTATTGCATCAAAAAATCATGGCAAACTTCACGGTAGAACAACAACCGGATGTGCTCTTCTGGTCCACTGTACTTTTCTACTCAATCTGAATCAACATATTCTGCAAACTCAAGTTCACACTAGAGGCATATCTCAAGCCATATCCAAATGTGCCTCGTATATACCTCAATACATGTTTTGTTGTTGTATAGTGAGTTTGTCTCGGTTGACTCAGGAAATGACTAAGAACACTCACTGCATGGCATTAATCAAATATGATGTTAACCAGATACATCAGTGATCCAATCAGTTGTGGATCAATCTCGTCTGAATCATCATCAATCTTTTCTTTAAATCCATCACGGTGGATTTTTCATTCTTGTCATACTAAACTTCTTTAATATTTTCATTGTACATTTTCCTTGACTCGGGAAAATCTCATCGGTCCTCTGTCATACTTCTTGTCCCAAGAAGTAGTGCATCATACTCAAATTCTTCATCTCGAATTCAGAAGTTGAGGATTACTTGTATCCAACAACAAGGTTTTCTGAATCAGTCATCAAAATCGGGCTCTCATCACCAACACTGTAATAATATAGGTTTGGATCAGCAACATTCTTACTAAAATCCAAACTCAACAAGAATGTATCTATCTAATATAGTTTCCAACTCATGGATGGCAGTTCAAATGGAAGTGTATCGAGTTTACTGGATCAAGTGTCTCCTCATAGAAAACTCCCTTTGTTTGTGAGAAACCTCTAGTTATAGATCTTCTTTTGTATTTCTCGACACTTCCATCAGCTGCATGCTTGATCTTATAGATCCACTTGGAAGTTACCACAAACTTCCCTTCTAGTCCCTGAATAATATCTTATACATCATTCTTTAATATATACTAGTATTATTTTGTTATGGCATCTTGTGATAGATGTTCTCATGTTGCTTCTATAAGATAAGGAGGCTCATCATCAATGAAGTGACTCGTGACTGAAGGATAGCTCGGAAATCTCTTTTGCTTTCTCGGGATGTGCCTTGAGAGGCTTGTATGTTTCTCTGCCTCTTACAGAATTAGTCTAGGTAGGCCTTTTATGCCCTACTGCAATATCTCTTAACATATCAATTGGAACTACTGGATCAACTGGAATAATGTTTGTCTCCCTCTGAACTGCTAAAGGGGGAGAAGGTATTGTCTTACTATCAATCTCCATCTAAGATTCCCTGGATCTTTGAAAGACTATATCTTCTTCAAGGAAAACGTCTCTGCTTGTCTTAATATATCTCTGATCAGGGATGTCGATCTGGAATGTCTTTGAAGATTCATTGTATCCTTTCTTTCTAAAGGATCTAGCTTGGAATTATTTTCTTTGGGTACATGAAAATACACTGGGCACCCAAATAACCTGAAGTGTTCAATCTTAAGCTTCATTCTGGTGAATACTTCTTTGAGAGATATGTTTTTCAAAGTCTGGTGAAGACTCTTGTTCTGAACATATATTGTGTCATGCATGTTTCTACCCATGGAATCCTAGAAAGATTTTGATCATGCATTATTTCATTGGTTGTCTCAATGATGGTTCTATTCTTCCTCTTTCTCAAATAGTTTTTGACTCCCTCTGAAGGATAGTTTTTGACTCCCTCTGAAGGATAAGCATATTCCTTTGTTCTTAACTTTTCTAGAACAAGAAAACAAGAGGAACCAAAACAAGAATATCTCATAAAGGAGAATAATAAGTACATCTCTAGAATCAAAACAATTTAAGTATTGTTGTCCCATCTACAACACCTACTTGTAATGTAGAAAAATTTAGAAATATAGGTTAGATGAATGACAATTACAAAAATCAAACCTGGAGTCCTCACTTCTAGTGTGTCGTTTCTCTGAATGCACTAAGATCCCTCTGGATCCATGACTTTGGAAAAAAGGTTCCTTCATCCTGCAATTTCCCTCATGACAATGATAGAAATAATATATATACAGGTGAATACCTGAGGGTCCTGATATGTTGATGTCTTCACTTCTTTGAGGTCTTGTTTTCCTAGAACTATTTTTTCTTAAATCATCAAGCTTTCCTCCCATTATGATTTTTCTCATTTTTTGATTCTTCACAAACCCTTGTCAACTTGGCTAGTAAACCTAACGGCTAGGCTAGGCTAGCACTTTTAGTTTTAGTTGGACTTACGAATGCCAACAGTAAGCCTTTGACATATAGGAAAACATTGGTGAGTTGAAGAGCTCCTTCAAGGAATTGCAGAACCCCTAATTCTGAAATTTCTGCAAAAATTAGCAAAACCCTAGAAACCCTAGGGCCAAAAAGTCAAAATGCTCAGAAATGCAATCTGAAGCTTGTTGGAGGTGCATTGAAGGAGGCCATACACTCCTATGGTAATTTTATCCCCAAATTCCAAGTTCCAAGTGTTGAAACACTCAAAAGAAGAGGGTCATACAGATATTCTGGAAACCCTAGGAGGGTCGTACGGTTCTGCAGAAGAGGAGGGATGACTGGTAAAAGCTTGTAGTTTTTGCAATGGGTTCTTTAAGACCTATGCTCTGAAACCATGTTGATTTTTCAATGAGAAATGTTAAGTATGAAGTTCATTCCATTTTTAGCATTTAACCATAACCATTAATGTTGCAGCAACAAGGATCACAAGAAGAAGCACCATGCACAAGAACACAAGAAGTATCCTGGGAAACCCTTCTCAACAAGGGAAGAAAACCGATCCAAATACTTTTCTATATTCCTCAAGAGAAATAACTTCACCACCAAGAAAACCTAGCACACAAGAGGGTTCTCAAACCCTAGAAGGCTAGCACCCAAGAGAGGTGTGCACTTTTTCCAAGAAGGTGTACTTGCTGAAATTTCCAAAATCACTTGAAAGATGTGATTCCTCAATGGGGAATTTACCCTTACTTATACTAACATGAACCTGTCAACAGAAGTGTCTATTGGCACAACAGGTCCGACCTCACTAGCTTATAATATAATTAATATTAACCAGATTAATTATATTTTACATTAATTACCAGTCACATTAAGGTGGGGACGACATGTACCCTTTACATTACAATTAGGGTTATAGGCAGGTCTGACTCTTGAACAATATAGCAAGGGATTTGATACACCCACTAGTGCTCCTCCACTAGGGGCACATCCATAGGGATGTCCATATCTCTGGCTCACTGCATTACACATAAGAACCACTTCTTCACTAGTGCTCGGCCACCAGGATCGCGTTCACCTATGCTCGTCCACAGGCACGTCCACTCTGTTAATATTATGGTAGATGTGGGAGGTATTTACCTCCACGTCTGAACTTGACGAGAATAGAAGACTCTAGAAAGAAAGAGAAAACCCTAATGAGTTGGCTAATAACCCTAGAAGTCTTGTCGGCTCAAGAAGATAATTAATATTAGGTTATTAGCCTCCAAAAGAAGAAATCAGACAGAAATAATAATAATATACTAAACAGACACATATCTAGAAGGAGAATTTGGCTCCAGCAAATATGGCAGAACCACTATAAATATAGGGCGCCAGTTCTCATTTGAAACATCTTGAAATTGTAGAGCAGCAACTGGTGTGCACTGCAGTTTCCAGTTTGGTGCACACGTGTGGAGGAGAGCTGCAGGTACAGCGACTACAACAACCAGTTTTTTGTTTTGGCTTGGACTATCTCTTGGCTAGGGTTTGGACTATCTGATCAGCTATTGTTGGTGCGCTACATTTTTTTTGGCTATCTAGCCTAGGGTTTTCTTTTGGAGTAATTCTCAGTCAAGGTTAAGGTGCTCGGAGGGTGGATTTGGCCTATGGTTGGGTGACGAGGGTATCGTCAATGGTAAAATGAGCACACAATCTTCTATATTCTAACAAGTTGTGGGCCCACACCTCCTTCATTCAGTCTAAATGCTGGAAGGAAACATAGTCGCTAGGATATTGAGCTCACTGAGGAACTACCGCTAGGGTTACTGACAGAACCAACTTCCAAGACATTGTCGCTAGGGTTACTAGCAGGAGCAGTTGCAGAAACCCTAAACCTCTTGTTGAGGAACCTTAAGTGAATGGATTGAACTAATCTCCGAATAGATCAAAGTTCTCTAGCCTAGCGCATCTCCTGACACTCTCAGCAAGCCAAGACATGAAATTTGAATTTCTGGTCAAATCTAAGGTTTGACCAAGTCAAGCAAGCCATGACTAAGTCTATGAAGTCTGAGTACAAGTTAGATGGAGCCTCTAACTTCAGAACATGGAAGACAAGGATTGACCTCATCCTTGCCAAGAATAAAGTGTTGGATATCGTGAAAGGAAAGATCGTGAAGCCAGAGTTTGAAGAAGGAAAAGAGAAGGAACCACAGAACGTTGCAGCTATGGAGGAGTTCAAAGATGTTGACATCAATGCCATGAGTATCATAGTGGATTCTATAAAAGATCACTTGATACCCTACATCTCCCATCTTGACTCATCGAAGAAGATGTGCAATGCCCTAACAAATCTATTCTCAGTCAGAAACATTGGACAAGTTATGAGTCTGAAGAATGAGCTCTGTGAAGTGAAGATGAATGATGATGACAGCATAACATCATACTTTGGAAGGATCTCCCAGTTAAGAGATCAAATACAAGCTATTGAAGAGATCACCTCTGAGAAGAAATTGGTGAACATAGTACTCAATGGTCTTCCCAAGACGTAGGATGCATTTTCCGCAAGCATGAACACAAGGAAGGAGTATCCGACATTTGAAGAACTTTGGACTTGTTGTGCTCAAGAAGAATCAAGGATAAATGCAAAAGAAAAACCCCAAAGGAAGTACGATGATCAAGCCTTCATATAAAGATTCAAGAACTTCAGGAACAAAAAGAAGTTTGGCTCAAGGAGGAAGCCAAATCAAGAGAAAGACATTTCAGAAGTACAATGCTTCAACTGTCAAAAGTATGGTCACTACAAGAATCATTGTCCTGAACTAAAGAGAAGGAAGGAGAAACATGAAGCATCAATTTCCGAAGAAAAGGAACCTACAAAGAATACTAAGCAGAATGGAAGAGACTTCTTCTTCTAAAAGGTAACAACACTCTTCTTATTTTTTGTACATATCTTGTTTGCATTGTCCCTGTATATATCTTGTATATATATCTCTTGGAAGATAATATGTTCCAAGAAGAACTATACCTATGGAAGAACAAACAAGATGAAAATGGATATCATTAGATAATACACATGAAAGGATGAAATACAAATCATGTGGAAGCCATTAAGCCAAATCAATCATGAAGAGACTTAGAAGAAGCAAAGACAGAAAGAAGTCAGCAATAGAGAGGAAATTGGAAAAAGACTTATGACGTTTTGTAGAAGACAACAAGATGGAAGTGTGAACTCTGTTAGACAAGAGAGCCATCTATATATTGCAGAACACAATAAGGATGCAGATGGAAGCATGGAATCTGTTAGACAGAGGGAGCTAATCCTATGATCCATTGACGATGATGAAATATATATATCCATGGTAGTAGCCATGAAGGACAGTACGTGTTCAGTTCAACCGCAGAAGAAGACTTCTTTGAAGAGAAGCCTTAAAGTATTCTTGGTTGTCCATCTAGATCTATGATCCTATCATGAAAGGAAGAAGTGGAATCTCTAAGAGCATGGAATCTATAAGAAACTCCATGGACCCAAGAGCTAAAGAAAAACATGAAGAAGAACATGAGGATTCCAAGAAAGAAAGAGAAACCAGAACAACCAGTTATTGTATCAAGAATCACAATATTACCAGCCTGATATTAACTCACTAAAAGAAGTCAAGCAGAAGAACTGAAAGTCATGATGAAGAACAATGTATGGAAGACTTATGAATGAAATCATTGCGAGATCTAGAACCAGAGGTTCTCCCAGATGGAGGGAGAAGACTATGATGATTACTTGTTCCAGTACACCAGACAGATCACTACATGAGTCATTATATCATCCGCAACATTCATGAGTTGGAGTTCTACATCAGATGAATGCAAAGAATGTTTTCCAGAGAAATTGAATCAAAAGCATATGAAGAGAAAATCTCAAGACTTTGAGGAATAACAGAAAGAGACTCTTGTATGCAGATAGAAGAAGATAACTTGGTGGAGAACCTCCAGTGCATAGCATAAGCATGGTGAAGATTTCCTATAAAATTAAGATGACTACTCAGTAGATCAGATCTCATGATGACAGAAGAAGTGCCACATAGATATGTTTCAGTTTTCCAACTATGATATACTCTATTGTTCATATCTACATGAAGCCTTCACAATGTTCCAGACTAAAGTACATTTGAAATCAAGCATTACATTATCCATAATGAAGTCCAGAAAGGAGAAAATGATTCTCCAATACATATCTCCATAGGTGAGCAAATAAGCAGACATTTTGATAAAGCTTCTATCCAAGATGAAAGAGTTGCGTACTCAAGATAGAGCTCGTGGAAACAACTTCCTTCTTATTGAAAAAGGAAGAAATGACTCTCCAAGTTATGAGGGAGCATTGAAAACATTATTGAAGACATTCATCCTTAAATTTGAAAAAAATAGTCCATCTTGGACAGATGCTTTCATGTTCAGAAAGTGGATTGAGACTTCTAATGAACAGTCACTTTCCATTGTGGTTAACATGGGAAGTAGTCTGATTGTTGTTGTATCATAGACAGTGACTTCCCATTGTGGTTAACATGGGGAGTGATCTAGGGCAGTCTCTCTTCTTGAGGGTTACTCAAGAAGACTGGCCCGCCTCGCTGGACAGTGATTTCTCATTGTGGTTAACATGAGGAATGGTCTGTTTTGGAGGTTGATGCAGGACAGTCTTTTTCTCTTGTGGTTAATAGAGGAAATGGTCTGGACAGTCATTCCTTAGGGTTTATACATTCTCTCCAGGGTGCACTTTGATTAGTGTAGGAGGAATGGCCTAGGGTGGGGAATGGTCCAGGCTCAGCAATCAAGCACAGACATTCCTTAGGGTTTATACATTCTCTCCAGGGTGCAATTTGATTAGTGTAGGAGGAATGGCCCAGGGTGGGGAATGGTCCAGACTCAGCATTCCTTAGGTTTATACATTCTCTCCAAGGTGCACCTTGATTAGTGTAGGAAGAATGGCCCGAGGTGGGGAATGGTCCAGGTTCAGAAGACAGGACAGTTATTCTTCCTTGCTTGAGAAGAATAGTCCAGATATCTCATTGTTCTACTCTGAGGGTGGATATTCTTTCATATCTCACAAACATGAGTGAAATATTGGCCTAGATGATTCAGTTTATATCATAACATTGTTTCTGTGCAGGTTGCTATCAGATGTTTGTTGTGAAGACTGTATGACAGTAGATGTAGGCTACTGTGGTGGATATGTGCCACTGTTCGTGAGGCAGATATTCTTTTAGAGCTCACAGACGTGAGTGAAAGATTGGCCCAGATGATTCAATTTATATCATAACATTGTTTCTATGCAGATTCCTATAAGATGTTTGTTATGAAGACTATATGACAATAGATGAAGACTATTGTAGTGGATATGTTCCACTGTTTGTGACTATATGTTGTTGATCAAGTACTTGTGTGTTACTTGGTGTGGTCGTGTTCTATTCTTGTTCTAATTTCCTTGAAGACTATCAGCAATTTATTGGAGATAATCATCATCCAGACGAATGATGAACATAGATTTTCCAGACGGAAAATAGTTCAGAGCATTATAAGAATGACTCTTGTATCACTCTATGGTATGAGTGACTTATCCAGCATCATGTCTAATTACTCAGATGAAGTATGGTTTCGAGAGATGATGCAGCTGATGGTGATGGTGATGCTCATGATCTAGTCATGAGATAGTCTAAACAACTATGTTGATGCTACCGGGTAAATGGTATGTTTTTGTGCTCAAGACCATTACCTGTAATACCTCCCTAGCTAGGAGGGAGTGTTAATATTATGGTAGTTGTTGGAGGTATTTACCTCCATGTGTGAACCTGACGAGAATAGAAGACTCTGGAAAGCAAGAGAAAACCCTAATGAGTTGGCTAATAACCCTAGAAGTCTTGTCGGCTCAAGAAGATAATTTATATTAGGTTATTAGCCTCCAAGAGAAGAAGTCGGCCAGAAATAATAATAATATACTAAACAGACACATATCCAGAAGGAGAAGTCAGCCCCAGCAAATCTGGCAGAACCACTATAAATACAGGGCGCCATTTCTCATTTGACACATCTCAGAATTGTAGAGAAGCAACTGGTGTGCACTGCAGTTTCCAGTTTGGTGCGCACGTGTGGAGGAGAGCTGCAGGTGTAGCTACTACAACAACTAGTTTTTTGTTTTGGCTTGAACTATCTCTTGGCTAGGGTTTGGACTATATGATCAGCTATTGTTGGTGTGCTATCCTTGGAGGAAGATGTGCTACACCTTGTTTGGTTATCTAGCCTAGGTTTTTCTTCCGGAGTAATTCTCAGTCAAGGTTAAGGTGCTCGGAGGGTGGCTTCGGCCTATGGTTGGGTGACGAGGGTATAGCCAATGGTAAAATGAGCACACAATCTTCTATATTCTAACACACTCAACAGATATTCTTTCCCACTGAATTACATAGGAGATTCATCTGGAGTTTCCCATCAACTCTTCTGCTCAGAGGAGGATAATACATCATCTTCATTTTTGTTCTCATGAGGATGCACCCATCACTTTGGGATTTCACACGTTCACCTTGTGCTCAGCCATACGCACATCCGACTCTGTAGATCACCTTTCTCACTGTGTTACAGTGGAATCATCTGGAGTTCTTCTCAACTTTTTGTATGGAGAAGGTCATCTCTACATTCCAGCGTTGTCTCAGATAGGAACCACACACCCTTCTCAGGGGCTTTCTCTCAGGTTTGTAAGCTGGAGAATGTCTCACGTAGCTGCAATGATCCACATCTCACAGGTTTGTAAGCTAGAGAATGTCTCACATAGCTTCAATCAACAACAACAAAAATCATTTCCCCATATAAATATATGTGATGAGTTGTTTGAACAATGAGAAAAGTAGGATGCTAAGAATTCATGAATTGAAATGCCCAGTTTGTCGAAGTTGTAGAAACCTACATGGATTTTGTGAACCTTTTTCTATTTTTTGTTTTATACTATTTTTTGTTTTATACTATTTTTACTTGTAATTATTTCCTATAAATACATAAGTTTACCTCTAATGAAGGATATTTGGCTTTGAGGAGATGGAAGTAGAATTGTAGCTTAGAATTATTTCAAGATTAATTTCAAAAACTCTATGTTTGGAGTCAAGGGACATTTTGGCTGAAGATTTTTGTGTGGATTGAGGCTAGCTTATGGATTATTCTACTATTTGTTTGACATATTACAAGTTTAGTAAGGGTTTTTATTCTATCGAGTTATCTTGTGCAATTAAGTGAATACTTGCTATATTATTTTTAGCAAATAACTTAGATGTGCTTTGCGAATTTCACTACTTTTTCATAATCCACTATAATTCTTGGGAGTATTCATGTAGAAGTATATTTCTATAGAATTATTTCTCATAAACAAACTTGAGGGGTTATTTCCATTGATTGTTTCCAAGATTTATCCTTTGGGAGCATAGATTTATTCTTTTTGCATTAGAATAGTTTTTTGTTTTTTTGAAGGTTATATTGTAGTAATAAACTTCTTCAAACTATTTAGATTAGTTTTATTTCTCATGTTAATTATATAAATGATAAAAACATAAAAGGAATGAAAATACACTTCAAACTAGTTCATAAAGCCTATCGAATGGTTGCTAACTGGACCTCTTGCTTAGGTTTGATCCCTAGTATTGAGTATTGAGAATCTATCCCCCTCAACACGATATACATTGACCACCTCCCAGAAATTTCTTTGCACGTGTCCTCATTTTTTGATTCGTCTCACCTTCTTGTTTCCTCTGCCATTATTGTAGAGCACCATTGGAATAAATACTTTGCATCTCAAATATGGGAATTACTCATAAACTTCATTGACTCCCTGCATAGAGTAGTTTTGGCACATGCACCAGCTCTGTTGTGCTCACCTTTCTCATGCCCATTCTCAAAATACATCCAAATATGCAACACAATGCATTTTTTTGTGCAAAAATCTCAACCATTGAAATACATAGGCATTTTTTAATTGGCCCACACAACCATCTGACTAAATCAAATGGTGATCCATCTATATATCTCTCTCCTTCAAGTGATCGTAGAACATATGAAAGCAGTGTTGTACAAAATGTAGGTCATGGCACCTATCATCACTTATGTAGAAATTAGACTCATTCAATATTGTCCTCTTGTCTTCTTTGTTATATAACCCATGCCTATATGTGATATATACCATTATGCTAACATGATTTGAATGATAATATTGTCTTTGGATCTCATTTTGTGGTTGGAGAGTATAATTCTCAGCAAAATCCATAACTGCTAGTATAGTATTGAGGGGGAAGGTGTCCCTGCACATTCTAAATTATTCATCCTTCCATCATGCCACATGAACATGTTGAACATAATGTTGGGTTTTTCCCAAAAAGTCCTTGATGAAATCACATACTCAAACCTAGTGGCAAAAAAATTAGGGCATAATTAGAATGTTACATTTTCAAACTATATGTAAAATTTATAAGTGCAATTTGAAATAATGTATTCCCTTTAAGTACATAACACTAACATGGGACATCACTGATGCTATATTTTTGTTTTCTTTCCCACTATCTAGTTCATAACTAAAATATTTGAAGATTTGCATGTCAACCACTATCTTGCCAAATTTGTGGTCCTCACTTTTATGAATTCATTGGATCAATAATGAAAATCCATTGCATACCAGGAATGTTCCATCTAAATAAGATTTTTCCTAATATAATTGTGCATTGGACCTTGCACACTTGATGTTATGAACAAATTATCTTGATGAAATTGGTGATAGTATGGCTGAGCATTCTTGCACATGGTTAGTATGAAAAAAATGATGGATGAGTATATATGTGTCATAATAATAACCAAGTTCTATGTGGTATGTACAGCATCGTGTGTTACGATCTGTGCATTTTCTAACATACCAAGGTTTGCAAGGTTTGCATTGCTCGAAATACCTTTGTCCCATGTTCAACTCCTTGTGCTCATTCTTGAATCTCTCATAGAGTTATGTCTATGATTTGTCAAGAAAGTGTTTAATTTGGGGTCCATGGTCACTAGAACATGTTCTCAACTTTAGCACATCCTTATTATCGGATGGAGGCATGGCATGTTCATGCCAAAAATTCTAGACTAATCCCTTAACCACTTCAATTAGCTTCATGTTGGAATGAGGTGGCCTATCGGTCCTAGTTTCATTTGGTAGCACATGAGGAGAATACCTTCAAAGGCAAGCAAAGAAGCTATTATACATTGTAATTGGGTATATAATTGTAAGTGAATGTTAAGTTCTAAGTGTCATAAGTTCGGGGGAAAGCATCAAACCAATATATATATATTGGTGGCAGATCCCTTGTTGTTGGACCCTAAGGCTCACGAATGAGTGACTTGCTATTTTACCTAGGTTGTCAAGGATTTATCTTCTGATAGAATACTTTCAAAATGTTTTGGCACTCTCTTATGTGTGTGTGAGCAAGCAAAATTTCCCTTGTGGTCTTGTTTACAATCAATTCTAAAAATACATGATGGGTCGCATTACAATATTTTGAACACATATTATTTACAATTGAATTAAATGCAACCTAAGGATTCATAAAAATGTGATCAGTGGTCTCTGAACTTTTAACTATCCTTATTCCAATAATTTTCCCAACAACAACTAAACTATGTGATTTTAACAGGGCCAAAAATAACTAACATTTAAATGCATTATTTTTTTATTCAAAATAGTCTTTAATACTTGTGTTGCACTACCAATCAATAGTTTGATTAGGTAAATTACATTATAATCTCTCCCTTTGTATACCCAAAATATTCTAAAAATTCCATCTCTTCTTCAACTAAAACATCATTTGTTGATGGAACATTGGTTGGAGGTTAACTTGGCATTGGAATTAGAATGCCCTCCTTCGGAGACATACACTTCACTTATGGTGATAAAGTAAGTATCACCTTGACATCCATTGTGCAAGTAATTGTGGCTTCCCACTAATGGAGGCCTATGTTTTTCCATACCCAACTTTGTATTTTATCTTAGTTCATTGACTTTTTAAGGGACTTTCTCCTTCCTATTAAACTTTCTTTCTTGATTGTGTTTGTTTTCCATCTTCACAAGGATTAAATATAACATGAACTTGACAAAATTTGTCTTCCTAATCACACAAAACACTAAAAAAGTATTGCAACAATAGTATTTATCATGAATGTCTATGTTCTTGCAAACAAGTTGTGATTTTTGGAGAAAATAAGGTTGGGCCTTGTGTTTTCTTGTCTTATATAGGTAGGAATGTGCATGTGTTATTAACATATGCACACTAATAACGCATGTGTTTCCTTGTTACAATGGTTGGTAAAATGACCATTGTAATATTAGTTAGCTAGGGAGAGTTCCAAATCAAATCTAAACATAGTCAATGGAGTAAACAAGGGCTTGGACACTTAAACATGACCAAGGTGGTAAACAAGGGCCTGGACTGGAAATGGGTCAAGAAGCCTAAATATGGCCAAGGGGATAAACAAAGGCCTTAAGACCTAATTGAATAATCTTAATCTCAAGTGCCAAGAAAAAACTCTTGACACAACACAAGCCCTCACGAGCCACTAATATGTTTCACACATAATGGATGGGTCTCGACACCTTAACCATAGTCATGGTATGGAAACAACATCCTCTGGCCCTTGTCATTATTTTGGGGAGGAAAAAAACATCCTCGAGCCTTAAACATGGATTATCTAGCTCAAGCACAATGAACATGTCCTCATACCACCACACTGGAACATGTATGGTTTGTGGGGCCTTGACTACCATCAAATATTGAAAACTAGTGTCTTAGGATCTTATTGAAGCTTCTCAAGATCAAGATCCTTGAACAAGTACTCGAACAAGTTTCAAGGCATAAACAAGGTTAGTGGGGACATAATGGCCTTAATACCTATTGAACCTTCTCGAGCTCAAGCACTGTGAACAACACCTAGAAATCATGACATGATCCCTCTCTAGGGATTCATTTCCATCCTAGTTGAATGTAGGTGTCGTTATCAGGTCATGCGGATCATGGATGGGTGTCAGGTTCGTGACCATAGTCAAGAGAGGAAAACAAGATCCTTTGGCCCTAAACCTTGCTTCTCAGGATCAAGCAGCATTGACGAGTCCTTGACCCTTCACATCTAACCTCTCTTGGATAACAATCACCTCGAAGGATTCTATGGTTTCTATCACTAGGTTAGTTGTGCACTAGGAATTTGTCTAGAGGTTTATCCAAGGTCACAAGAGGAGAATAATGGGCCTTGTACCTTAAATGGCACTTGTCGAGCTCAATCTCTAGGAATAATACCTACTAACCACAATTTATTTATATCCATAGTGTTGAGTGCATCCTCAAATGACCACACAAGAACCTTGTACGGTATATATGGCCTCTAAAAGGATACATATGCCATGATTAAACACAACATTTTCCCTAGATGAGAATCTATCTTGGGCCCACACTATGAATCATTCTCGAGGCCATGGTTATGGTTATTTATCATCTAAGTGTGATACAGAAACCATGAGTAGGTTTTGTGCACTAGAAACAATCTTCAAGTTCTAAACATGTTCGAGGGGGAACAAGGGGATTAAGCCCTAAATGACGATATTCAAGAGCTCTACCAATATGGTTAGGGGAGGAAAACACTTGGGAATTAAGCACTAGATTTCGCTTATCAAGCTCAATATCCATGAACAACACCTACAAAACCACAA
Source organism: Picea engelmannii (assembly GCA_009831015.1). Classification (NCBI taxonomy): domain Eukaryota; kingdom Viridiplantae; phylum Streptophyta; class Pinopsida; order Pinales; family Pinaceae; genus Picea; species Picea engelmannii. The sequence continues at coordinate 74,617 of ML779186.1, read as the reverse complement.
CACAAACCCTCTATAGGCAGTGTTTGGCATCAAGGTTGGATATGGATTCCATTAGGATATTTTTCACATTGATGATGGGTCTCGGCGCCTTGAGCATGCTCGACAAAGAAAAATAAGTGCCCTGGGATATTGTTGAATCTTCTTGGGCTCAAGAGCCTTGAACGAGTTCTCATACCAACACATGATTCTTTTCTATGGGTTCTTTACAATCCTTTGAGTGGGATACAGGTATCATCGGTAGTTTTTGTGCAATAGAAATGGGCTTGGACCATGCAGGATAAATAAGGGCCTTAAGCGCTAATTGAACCTTCTCGAGCTCAATCACCATGAGAAAACCCTAGATACAATGACACAATTCCTCACTAGGGGCTCTTTTCCCTAGGAACTGAATACAGGTTCCATTAATATGTTTCACGCACAGTGGATGGGTCTCAAGGCCTTAACCATAGTAATTATAGGGAAAAAAAAATCCCTGGGACCTTGTTATTGGTTGGGGGAGAGAAACAATATCCTTAAGCCTTAAACATGGCTTCTCTATCTCAAGTGTAATGAACATGTCCTCACACCACCACGTGAGATCATGGATGGTTTGTGGGGCCTTGATCATCTTCAGACATGAAAACTAGTGTTTTAGTATATTATTGAAACTTCTCGATATCAATAACCTTGAACAAGTACTCAAAAAAGTGTCAAATCATAAATAAATTCAGGGGGGACACAATGGCCTTAAAACCTATTGAACCTTCTTGAGATTAAGCACTGTGAACAACACCTAGAAACCATGACAAGGGTCCTCTCTAGGGATTCCTTGACATCCGAGTTGAATATGGGTGCCATGATCCAGGTGGATATCGGTTGCCACCCACCTTCTCCAACTGGCCCAAAACATGTTTTTGGCAATTTTCGTAATTTACTATTTTTAGCAGTTTTTAACTTTCGAGGCCATTTTGAGGCCCTAAACGATGTTTTTTGAGAAAACGAGGAGCAACATGGATTGTAAATCAATTTATCTCACCCAAAAATTGTAGTTCTCAAATAGAGATTTCCAACGAGCTATCATACGCCTAAAACGGAGATCGTATGCAAAAGTTACGACCCTGGGAAGTTGATGCACAAACTTACCCAAACGAGGCCCACATGACTTTTGGTGCTTCATCTCCCAGGGTTAGGTTTTTGGATGTCTAGGGTTTTTGGCATTCCTACTTATTGTAAAAAGGCCTTCAGAGCCTCATTGTAATGATCTTCTCACAGATGCACGTAGTGGTCACATCTCTTCTCAGAGATAAGCTACCACCATTCTAGCGAGTCTTTCACTCTGTATTCTACAGTCTCTGTACATTTATTTTGTTAATTGAAATCGTGTGTTACTGTATATTTGTGACTCTTGTTTTATTTCCGCTATATCTCTGTTATATTTTTGTCTCTCTTTCAATATCTCTAAATATTTATGTGAAATATCTCCACTCTCATTTCGAGCCGAAAATAATCTGGGTCAGTGGTATCAGAGAAAGTTGCTCTTGATCATTTTCAGTGCATGTCCCCAATGAGGTCTGAGTATAGAAAGTTGGGTCTCAAGCTTGTCTCTCTTGAGGACAATCTCTCTCGCACACACAAGAAACCCTCAATGGCGGAAGAAAAGAAAAATGATGGAGCAGACGATCCTATCAGTCTATTGCTTGAGCAAGCTCTCACGCGACAGAGGGACGAAATGATGGAGAGTTTTTCCCACATCCTTCAACGCCTACCGATAGCATCATATGAATCTTCATCAAGCAGCCACTTTGGAGGCACCTCGCCTTTCAAGGTACAGGTTAATTTTGATATTCTCGTATTTGAAGGTCAAATAGATGCAGATGCCCTAGATAAATGGTTAAATCTGCTAGAAGGTTATTTCTCAATTCATAATTTTTCAAACAAGGAAAAGATCACCTTTACACTCCTTAAGGCTCTCCCCCATGTCAAACATTGGTGGGAAACTTACTGGGAGCAGATTTCCACAGAGGAGTATGGAATATATGGGGTTGAGCCCACTTGGGATTTTTTTGTGGATGCGGTAAAGGAACAATATTACCCTGTTGGCAACTATGAGGACCAGTACATGAGATGGACCACACTTCGGAAAGAGAGGGGCCAATCAGTTCTAGAGTTCACCAATAGTTTCCATACCTTGCGCACCAAGTTGGGTATCAAAGACTCCAAACGACATTTGGTTCTGAAATACCATGGGGCTCTACACAGATACATCCAAACTGAAATGGAGTTTTTGGACAGCTCATCACTCGGTGATGCCTATCAATATGTTGTTAAAATCGAGAAAAAATTTAAGCATCAGAACAAACGGGATTTCGGGTTTGCAAATCCACAACAACCAAGGTATGAAAAAGACAACCCTAACAAACAGTCTCCCGAAAACTAGTCCAATCCACAGGAAAAGAAGGGTCACGGGAAGACAAAGAAGGACACCGGAAAATGGTGTGATTTCCACAAAATCCCCTGGCACAACACTGATGAATGTCGCTCAAAACAGTCATTGGTGACCGAGATCAAAGATAAGGAGCCGAACCCTGATTCTGAATCTGATTCTGAAAATACCAGTAAAAGACAGATCATTGACGTAGACCCCACTGCTATTGTCGAGACCGTAGCAATTCAACCAGAAGAACCAACAGATCCATAAGAGGGGGAGCGCCTTTTTCATTCACAGATGTGGGTGAAGGGGACCCCGCTGCATTTTATTGTTGATAGCAGAAGCTAGAAGAACCTCATCTTAGCAGAGGTCGTAAAACAGTTGGGATTGTCGACAACACCACACCCGCAACCATACAGCATCGGGTGGCTTCGCCAAGGACGAGATCTTTGTGTCAGCCAGTAGTGTCGATTGTCATACGGCATCCAACCATTCAAGGATGAGGTACTATGTGATGTTTCCCCACTGGATGTCTGTGATGTTCTCTTGGGCCAGCCATATATGTGGAAACGCCATGCTATTTATGAGTATTGACCTCGTAGTGTCATTATTACTCTGGGGGGTCATCTCTACAGGATACCAGAGGTAGTTCCAACTACTGCCCCACCTAAATAGTTCCGCAAGGTAGTATCTCATACTACAAAATTCATCTTCTCCACAATCTGTTCAAAAGGTGAACAGAAGGATAATGCAACCACCACAGCTTCGGCCCAAGCACCTTCTATCCAACAGAAGAACGTCGACAAGGTTGCAGCAAAGAACAAAGATTCCTTCTGCACGCAGTCATCTAAAATAGCCAGACTGGTTAAAAAGGTCCAAACCCTCCAGCCAAAGGTTCATGATAGCCTTCAACAAGCTAAGCAATGCCACTTCTCCAGCAAGGCAAGCAGATCACCAAGATTCAAATTCAACAATCGCTTTCCCCTCTCCCCTGAGAATTCAACGCAATGGAGACCATTGCTTCCTAAGGAGGGAGGATTGATCCAGGTGGATATTGGTTTCCACCCACCTTCTCCAACTGGCCCAAAACATGTTTTTGGCAATTTTCATAATTTACTATTTTTAGCAGTTTTTAACTTCTGGGGCCATTTTGAGGCCCTAAACGATGTTTTTTGAGAAAACGAGGAGCAAGATGGATCTTAGATTAATGTTTCTCACCCAAAATTTTTATTTCTCGGATAGAGCTTTCCAACGAGCTATCATACGCCTAAAACGGAGATTGTATGCAAAAGTTACAACCCTGGGAAGTTGATGCACAAACTTACCCAAACAGGGCCCACATGACTTTTGGCGCTTCATCTCCCAGGGTTAGGTTTTTGGATGTCTAGGGTTTTTGGCATTCCTGCTTATTGTAAAAAGGCCTTCAGAGCCTCATTGTAATGATCTTCTCATGGATGCGCGTAAAAAGGCCTTCAGAGCCTCATTATAATGATCTTCTCATGGAAGAGCAGTCACATCTCTTCTCAGAGATAAGCTACCACCATTCTAGCGAGTCTTTCACTCTGTATTTTACAGTATCTGTACATTTATTTTGTTAATCGAAATTGTGTATTACTGTATATCTGTGACTCTTGTTTTATTTCCGCTATATCTCTGTTATATTTTTGTCTCTCTTGCAATATCTCTAAATATTTATGTGAAATATCTCCACTCTCATTTTGGGCCGAAAATAATCCGGATCATGCCATTATTAGGTCTTGGGCATCTTGGATAGGTTTCAAGTTCATGACCATATTCAAGGAAGGGAAATAAGATCATATTTCACTAAATCTTGTTTCTTAGGCTCAAGTGCCATGAACAATTCCTTGAACCTCCATATCTAACCTCTCTTGGTTTCTAATCACCTCCAAGGGTGTTATGGGTGCCATCACTAGGTTAGTTGTGCACTAGGAATGTTTCTAGAGGTCTATCCAAGATAAAAGGAGGAGAATAATGGGCCTTATTCCTTAAATGACACTTTTCAGGCTTAATCTCCATGAACAATGCCTACTAACCACAAACTTTTTATGGCCATGGTGTTGAGCACATCCTAAAATGACCAGAAAATACCCTTGTACATTATCTTTGGCCTACTAAATAGATATAGGTGCCATGATTAAACCACAACACATTCTCTGAATGAAAATATACCTCAGGCCCACGCCATGAATCATTCTTTGGGCCATGATCATGGTTCTTTTAGCATCCAAGTGGGATACGGAATCCATGACTAGGTTTTATGCACTCGAAATGGTCTTTAATCTCTAAACATGCCCATGGTGGGAAACAAGGGGCTTAATCCCTAAATAAATATCTTGTATAGATCTAGTGCTATGGTTTGGGGAGGAAAACACTTGGGTCTCAGGCCCTAGACATCGCTTATAGAGCTTAACCACCATGAACAACACATGAAAGAACACAACAAAAACCCTCTCTAGGGGGTGTTATGCATCAAGGCTGGATATGGATGCCATTATATTTTGCACACCGAGGATGGGTTGTAGGGCAATGAAAATGGTTGAAGAAGGAAAACAAGTGTCTCAAGATATTGTTGAATGATTATCATTGTTGAATTGCATTTGAAAGAATAATTAAAGGGGCACAAGCTAGTTTCTATTTGAAGTATATTATTGAAAGCACAAGCATATGTTTGACAACACAGCTATTCCAACAGAGGACGAACACCTTCAGTAACCACTCACACAACCAGATCAAATATCAACACACTGATGTTTTGACATGGTAAACCCCCTGTGGGAAACATCCACGGCCCCAACCAATGCCGCAACTTGGAGCAGTTTTTTAATGCAAAAGAAAAAGATTACAGAGAAATTTGACAAGAGAGTTTCTCACAATTGATCATCGGAAAATGACCCTCCATGCTATTTAAATAGAGATCATGTACCAATCGGGTGTTAATCCATGGATTAATGGACATTAATATCGAGTAGAATATGAAATGTTGGATCACTCTGTAAGATACCAGATATAACAAATACGCAGAACAGAAATAAAATGCTAGAAATGGCGGAATAACAGTAATATAACTAGCATAATCTCCACAATAACACAGAAATGATATGAGAACAACAACTGAAATAGCACTTTGATTCAGAAAGTAATGTTCACGGGCCTCTTCGAGGGGGCAACCTCCAGTCGAGCAGTGCTCTGTTACAATAATCTCCCAGCTAGGGTTTTCATACCCTCGACCCTTATTTATACTGAATATGTCCATTAAGAGAAGCATCTAGAGGAAGATCCTTCTAGAAGCGAAAGCTTCTATTAGGTCTTCTTACATCTGCCTTATTCTATTTTATTGAAAGGCCTTATTAATATTGACCTTTATTACATACAAATACATTGATCTACCTATGTGTGGGTTAGGACCTTAACATGTTCGCCCCCTTAAAAATAGCCTTGTCCTCAAGGCTTGAGATGTGGAAACTGCTGCAGAATGGTAGTTGGTTCCCAAGTGGCATCTGCTGGAGTCATATCTTTCCACTGTACTAGCACTTCCTTGATGGTTCTTTGACACAGGCTACACTCACGCTGGTCCAAAAATGCTTCTGGCTATAGCCAAATGGATCCTTCTTCAACTAACTCTGGAATATTGGTTTGAATTCGACACCTGGTTCCAATCACCTTCTTCAAGCATGAAACATGAAAAACAGGATGTAGCTTCGACTGACTGGGAAGAGCTAAATGATATGCAACTTGTCCCACACGCTTGAGAACTGTGTAAGGACCATAAAATTTGGGCGCTAGCTTCTGACAATGCTTGGCCTTGAGGGAAGTTTTCTTATATGGTTGCAGTCGTAGAAACACCTGATCCCCTTCTGCAAAGTGACGTTCAGAGCGACCTTGATCTGCTTGCTGCTTCATGCGATTTTGTTCCATGACCAAGTTCTCTTTAAGGGTACGAATAATATCCTCTCGGACTGTAAGTGTTTGGTCAACCGCCTGGACCTTCAAGGTACCCGGTAAGTATGAGAGAACTGAAGGTGGCTTATGTCCATATACCACTTCAAAATGAGTCATGCAAGTGGTTGTATGGTATGTAGTGTTGTACCACCATTCGGATAGGGGTAACCATTGATCCCACTAGTGTTGTTTTTCAGAGGCAAAGCACCTCAGATATGTTTCCAAACACTTGTTGACAACTTCTGTTTGACCATCCATCTGGGGATGATAAGCTGAGATAAGATGCAATTGTGTGTCTTGTAGCTTAAACAGTTCTTGCCAAAAATTGCTTGTGAAAGTTGGGTCATGATCAGAAACAATAGAGTGTGGCATGCCATGAATCTTGAAGACCTGGTCCATGAAAATTTGAGCCACCATGGATGCAATAAATGGGTGGTGAAGAGCACAAAAGTGAGCATACTTGGAAAGGCGATCCACCACCACCATTATGACTGATTTATTCCCCAATTTGGGTAAGCCTATAATAAAGTCCATAGAGATATCCTTCCAAATAGCAGGGGGAATCGGAAGCGGTTGGAGTGTGCCAGGAGATTTGACTGTTTCTCCCTTGTTGCGTTGACACACCTCACATTTAGTGACAAACTTATGGATGTCCTTTTTCATACCATCCCAGAAAAAAGAACGTTTGACCCTGTCATATGTTTTGGTGAACCCTGAGTGCCCTGTTGTGGGTGTAGCATGAAGCTCAGAAAGTACCATAGATTTGATCTTGGATTGTTTACTTAAATACAAGCGGCCTTTGTATCGAAGCTCATCCTGGAGCCAGGAGTACCCTGGGGGAGCCAGAGCCTTGGTTTACAATTGCTAGATCAGATGCGAAATTTTGGGATCTTGAAGCCATTCCTAGCGCATAGCTTGGATTAAATCGGGTACAATGAAGGAAAGAGAAAAAAGGGATCCTTCATCTTCATATTTCCAGGACAGTGCATCCGCCATGACATTGTCTTTTCCCTTCTTGTAAATGATCTCATAATCATATCCAAAGAGCTTAGTCACCCATTTTTGT
>ML779186.1:35263-67134 GCA_009831015.1 Picea engelmannii | reverse complement strand
AAAGAGAAAAAAGGGATCCTTCATCTTCATATTTCCAGGACAGTGCATCCGCCATGACATTGTCTTTTCCCTTCTTGTAAATGATCTCATAATCATATCCAAAGAGCTTAGTCACCCATTTTTGTTGCTCCTGGGAGGAAATGCGTTGTTCCAGAAAGTACTTGAGACTTTGATGGTCGGTCTTAATTTGGAAGCGTTGCCCCGAGAGATAAGGACACCACAGCTCAACAACATGCAGAATCGCCAACATTTCCTTTTCATAAATGGGTTTTCCCATATTCCTTTCAGACAGTTGCTTGCTGGTGAAGGCCAAAGGTCGACCCTCTTGCATAAGGACAGTGTCGATTCCTTTCCCTGAGGCATCACATTCCAACACAAAGGTCTTTGTGAAATCAGGAAGGGCCAGAACCGGAGTGGTGCACATGGTCGTCTTCAAGGTTTGAAAAGCTTGAGCAGCTGTTGGAGTCCAAGTGAAAGAGTTCTTTTTTAGGAGAGTCGTGAGAGGTGCTACAATCTTTCTGTAGTTCTTAACAAACTTGCGATAATACTATGTTAGGCCTAAAAATCCACGCAATCTTTTGAGAGTCTTTGGGTGTGGCCAGTCTTGCATATCTTCAATCTTTTTCAGGTCCACCCTGACGCCATCCTTTCCCACCAGATGACCCAAGTATTCTACTTCTAAGGCACCAAAATCACATTTAGACTGTTTCCGGAAAAGTTGGTGCTAAGAGAGTAAGCGGAGAACTTGATCCACATGAGTAAGATGGTTTGTCCAGGTTTTTCTATAGATGAGGATATCATCAAAGAAAACTAAGACAAAATGACGGAGAAAAGGGTGGAAGACATGGTTCATGAGGCTCTGAAAGGTGAAGGGGGCGTTACACAAGCCAAAGGGCATGACCAAAAACTCATAGTGGCCCTCATGAGTGAGAAAGGTTATCTTGGGAATGTCTGCCTCTTTCATATGTATCTGGTGATAGACCAAGCGAAGATCAAGTTTGGTAAAGAATTGGGCGCCACTCAATTCATCCAGGAGGTCATCAGTGACAGGAATGGGAAATTTGTCTTTGACGGTCAGTTTGTTGAGAGCACGGAAGTCAGGACACATTCTCGAAGAACCTTCTTTCTTCGGTACCATGACAACCGGAGACAAGTAAGGGCTCGCACTAGGATGGATGACGCCTACAGTAAGGAGTTCCTGGACCATTTTCTCAATTTCATTTTTTTGTGCAAAGGGTTGGTGATATGGACAGATATTGGGGGGGAGCCTTCCTGGGACAAGGGGAATGGAATGATCATGAACACTGCGAAAAGGAGGGATTCATTGGGGAGTGGAAAATACCATTTGATGTTTAGAAAGGAGGGCTTGGAGGTCTTGGGGCACTGGGGGTGTCTCTATGGCTTGTATGGCATGGAGTTGGGCAATGACACCAGAATGACCTTTTTTGAACAGCTTTTCCATGCGATGGGAACTGATGAACTCAGGTGAACCAGTAGTGATGCCTTGGAATTTATATTGGTGGCCTTCTTGGTCGAATTGCATGGTTAAGTTCTTAAAATCCATGAGAATGGGACCCAAAGTACTTAGCCAGTCTGCACCCAACACAATGTCGCAACCACCCATGTCAATAGAAAACATATGGGATTTTAGGTGGTAGTCACCGATTTGGAGACGCACATTTTCACAGTGCCCGCCACATTTCATAGAACCACCATTGGCAATCATGATTTGGAAATTTTTGGCAGCATGGATGTAGCAATGGGTTTCTTGGGAAATGTGGCGATGAATAAAATTGTGGGTGCTACCACTATCAACCAGAATGATGACCTTTCAGTGCTTAATGTAACCGATTAACTTGAGGGTTTAGGGGGTAGAGAAGTCGGTGAGAGCATTGAGGGAAATGATCGGTTCCACTTCAGGAGGGTTGGAGGGAGGGTTTATGTCAGTGATTTTTGGTGACTCGGGCACAAGGGGAGTTTCAACATCCTCTTCTGGAATATCCTCAGAGATGGCCATAAAAATATTTTGTTCCTTACATTTGTGGCCCGAGAAATATTTGTCATCGCAATTAGAACAAAGGCCTTTGAGTTGGCGTTCAGCGATTTCAGCCCTGGTCAATTTTTGGATCTTTAATGGGGCAGAGGGAGTAGTGGGGTTTACTAGTTTAGGGTGAGGGATAAAGGAAGGCTTATGGTTTTGAGAGGAAACAATTTGTTGTGCTTCTTTAGCTTTTTTAGTAGCCTCCACCCAACTCGTAGGTTGAGCCATGAGGACATGGGCATGGGCCCGAATCTCCTCCTTGAGGCCATTGATAAAACACTCTCAAAAGAAAGCATCAGTCATGCCCTCTGTTCGAAAAGCCAGGTGCTCAAATGCAGCTATGAAGTCTTCGACTATTCCTGATTGTTTCAATTTTTTCAAATGGCCCAAATGGTTGGTGTCAATGTCAAAGCGTTCATAAAGCTCAGTCACAAATTGGGTCCAAGAAATATACCCTTGACAGGAAGTTTTTCTCCATTGCCACCATTGTCAGCGTTCTTGATCTAGATGGAGAACACCATACCGGAGTTTGGCCAAGTCATATGTAATGTTGTAGAGAGAGAAATAATGTTCTATTTGGGTGAACCAACCAGTGGGGTCCGAGCCATCAAATTTGGTTACATCCACCCGCGGAAGGCGTATGTCCCATTGAAAGTGATGGGGCTGAAAGGTATGGAAATGGGAAGAAGTTTCACCTTCAATCTTTGTATGTGCATCAGGAAAAGGGTCATTGGTAGGGATCTTTAATTTGGTGAAAAGTGATGCAAAGACAGATTCAAGTTGGGTGGTCAGTTCTTCTTTGACTTCCTCCATTGCGGACTGCATGGATGCATTTATGGTGGTATTGACGGATGTATCTCGGGAGGCAATAGTAGCATTGAGTTGTTTCACTTCTTTTTTGGTCTCGAGGAAACTAGATTGCAAGGTGTTGAAGTGAGACTCCAGTTCTTGGCTACGGGTATGGGCCATGAGGATGGGTGAACTGAAAAGGGAGCGAGCGGGGTCAGAAATTTTTTGCAGAAAAATGATATGGATGAATGTGATAAGGGAGAAGAGATGAATCTAATGGAATAGGTCTCAAATAATGGTGAAAAAAAATTCCAGACCTTTTTTTTTTTCATTTTTTTTTTTTTTTACAGCTGCGGGGTTATACTTCGGTCTGAAGAATGTTGCAGTGCTGAAATCCTCAAATTCTTAACCAGAAATAAATGTGTATTTACTTGGCAACCCAAACACAGTTGCGCAGCAATAGATCTAGCTGGTTTAATTTGTTTATGTTTATGCTCCCCAAGGGTTAGGTATTCAAGGGTTCTACAGATAAGGGTTTGCCCTGTGCTATATCTCTCTGATATACGTGCGAGTTCCAATAGTAGTACTCGGCCCAATATCTCAGGGAACTAACTAAGAAGGATAGACCATACCCTTAGCCGTACTACCCGACTACCCAGGTACTAGAGAGTATCTTCCTGAGTGTTGTTCTCGGTGACACTATAGAAGTCTGGCGGCCGATAGGTTTATCTAAAGAGGGATTCAGGAAATCTAGGTTGATCCGTACACAGGTGTTTTCTGATGCGCTACCACTCGAAGGGGTACCAACAAGGGTTACAAGGGTGGCCAACAGATGTGCGCTTAAGAACCACTTGTATTTCCTGCGTGTATGAATCCCTCAACCGTGGGTTTATGCACATAACGACAGATTTATGTGGCTTAAAGACACCGGAATACGTCTCTACCCTAAAAAAAAATTCCCACAATTTCTGCCAAGGAAAGTGCTCTGATACCACTTGTAAGATACCAGATATAACAAATACGCAGAACAGAAATAAAATGCTAGAAATGGCAGAATAACAGTAATATAACCAGCATAATCTCCACAATAACACAGAAATAATATGAGAACAACAACTAAAATAGCACTTTGATTCAGAAAGCAATGTTCACAGGCCTCTTCAAGGGGGCAACCTCCAGTTGAGCAGCGCTCTGTTACAATAATCTCCCAACTAGGGTTTTCATACCCTCGACCCTTATTTATACTAAATATGTCTATTAAGAGAAGCATCTAGAGGAAGATCCTTCTACAAGCGGAAGCTTCTATTAGGTCTTCTTACATCCGCCTTATTCTATTTTATTGAAAGGTCTTCTTAATATTGACCTTTATTACATCTGAATACATTGATCTACCTATGTGCGGGTTAGGACCTTAACACACTCTATGTCAGGAAGATATCATGACCATCGAATTTCCTAACTACAAATGCATACTAAAGAAATACACTAAGAAACACACTTTTACGTAATGACACATTAAACCAAGTAGATCTTAACTAACTCCTAAGTGTCTAAATATACTAGCATCCCCCCTTAAGAATAACTTGGGATAGGATTAAAGGATTTACAATAGTGACACAATAGGAGAAGAAAGGAGGCATTAGAGCCTATCCCCCCTTAATGACAACTTCTTGAACTCCTAACATAGATCGAAGTTTGGAAAACCTTGCTTCTATAAGAGACTTTGTGAAAATGTTTGCAACTTGATCTTCTATAGGGAAAAAGAGAACTTCAATAACTTGATCATGAATGAGCTTTCTGATGAAGTGAATGTGTAGCTCGATGTGTTTGTATGATGATGTTGGCAGAAAGATTGACTCCATACTAGAAGGGAGAAGGGGTTGGTTTAAAATATTCCATGTGAAAGCAATGAAGAAGGTCACAAGCATACTTAGACTAGGAAATAAAAATTCCTTCATTGGTTTGCAAAACTTGGAGGCCAAGGAAATAGTGAAAAAAGCCTAAGTCTGTCATTTCAAATTTCTTCTTAACGATGGTTTTCACATGGTTTAAAAGTTTTGAGTCACTACCAGTAAGGATAAGGTCATTGGCATAAAGTACAAGGATTGTGAGATGCCTTCCTACTTTCTTGGTATAGACATTAGGATCAGAATGGCATCTAGAAAATCCGGTGTCAATAAGAATGATGTCTATTTTGGCATACCAAGCTTGGGGAGCTTCTTAAGACCATAAAGAGATTTCTTAAGGAGACAAACAAGGCTAGAGTCATTATGGACACAGCTAGGAGGTTGTTCCATGTATATTTCTTCTTGCAAATCCCCATGCAAGAAGGAGGATTTAACATCCATCTGATGGACCTCCCATTTATGTGAGGCAGCAAGGGCAAGAACAAGGTGAATGGAATTCATTTTGTCTACAGGGGCAAAGGTTTCATTAGAGTAAATTCCTTCAACTTGGGAAAATCCTTTGGCAAGTAACCGAGCCTTATGTCTTTCAACTCTTCCATCTGATGCATACTTAGTTCTGTAGACCCATTTACATATGAAAAGTTTTCTTCCTTTTGGAAGAGGTACAAGATCTCAAGTATCATTTTTCATTAAAGAATGATACTCTTCATTCATTGTTGTATCCCAATCAGGATGACCTGAAGCTTCTGCAAATGTCTCTAGATCATGAGTCTCTGAAACTTAAGCCAAAAGAGAAGAGGCTCGCTTGAACTGAGAACGTGTCTGACGTTGATCTAAAGGATCACTGACAAGATCAACAGTTGCTTCTAGTGTTGAACGGGCCTATCTAGGAAGCAGTGGTGTCGGTGTTGGTTCAGTTTCAATGGACTCATCTGGAGGAAGGTGATTAGGCAGAGGTGGATTTTCATCCTCACTATCATCATTTGAAGAAGAAACCAGAAGAGGAACAGAAGAAGGCACAAACGCCAAAGATGGCTCGTGGGTCAAAGAGGAACAATCACTGAATTAGGCTCGCAGGCCAAGAGATTTTCATCAAATTTAACATCTCTTATAATAATACTTTCATTACAATTTGGTTGAAGAAGTCTATAACCTTTGAACAGATGTCCAGCTTTCTTTTCTACAAGGGCCTTGTAGGCCAGAAAATTGTCAAAAACTTTGCTCTTAAATTTTCAGTAAACCCAAGTACGTCTGGAAAAGTCATCAATGAAAGTTAAGAAATACTTGCACTCAGAAAAGGGAGAAGAAATTGGACCACACAAGTCACTTTGAATAAGTTGCAAAGGGCCCGAGGTGTGCCAAGAGGCATGTTTGTCAAAATTGTCCCGCTGATGTTTGACGAGAACACAACCAGCACAAACACCATCTCTGCATGAAAAAAGAGGAAGACCAGTCACCATCTGTTGACTACATAGTTGTTGCAATGAGCGATAGTTTAGATGACTAAACCACACATGCCAAAGTTTTCTCAAGTCATCGCTATGAGCAACAAAAACTGATGGAAAAGATGATGACCCAAAGTTGTCAAACTTGTACAACCTGGTAATATTATCAGCAATTCCAGTTGCAAGAACATGCTTAGGATATTTTAGATCCTTGATTACAACTTGGTGAGGTGAAAACTCTATGGTTTTACATTCAAATAAATGAGTGACTTGATATATTGATAGAGGGTTACAACAAAGACTTGGAACACATAATGCATCATTGAAATGACCATTGTCTACTTGAATTGTTTCAGATCCTACAACACTAAGAGATATATCATCACCAACAAATATTTTCTTGGTGTTACATTCATTTAGAGAAGAAAATAAGTCTTTATCATTATTCATATGATAAGATGCTCCAGAATCAATAAGCCACTCATCAGAAGAAAAAGTAGAAGTTGCATTGAAGGAGAAACCAAAAGCAAAAAGTGCATGTCCATGAGAAGAAGAAGAAGTAGAATCAATATTGATGGTGTGCGTCTTCATCGTTGCTTCTAAAGTTGTCATATCATTGAAACATTTGGACTCATCATGACCATATTTATCACAAAAGTTGCAATGTTTGTCAGTCTTCTTATTTTTAGATTTTGTTCATTTGTCACCATTAGGAGTTGAAGTTGTATGAGTGGGTTTGGGACCATTGTTTTTCTTGTTGTTGTAGAGAGGATGTTTCTTCTTGGGATTCTTGGGTTTATCTTTCTATTGAGATACTAAGGCTTTGTTGTAGGTACCTGTAGTGTTGATCACTCCAAGTTGTACAAGCTTATCTTTCTCTCTAATCAAAGAATCACAAAATGACTCAAGAGTGGGTTTTTTATTAGCTTTCCCTAGAGCCTCTCTCATGGCATAAAAGGTAGATACAAACACATAATATGCACTACCTAGCTTATAAATAATAATATAGATGCAACGCTCTTCCTCCAGCTTTATCTTTTTAGAAAGTAATGGATGTGTTTGTTTAACCATAGACAATATAGCAATATTGTCACCCAACCATAGGTCGAAGCCACCCCCGAGCACCTTAACATTGACAGAGAATGATTCCAGAAGAAAACCAATAGCCAACCATAGCTAATGCATAAGGATAACCAAGACTGATCAGAAATTACAACCATAACCAACAGAAAGTCTGAGCCTAAACTAGGAAACCAGATTGCGACAGCTGCCAACTATAGTTGCTCCCCAGACTTGCACACTAGCCCAGTTCCTGCAGTGCACACTTCTTCCTATCTGCAATTCTGAGCAATGTGTACAAAATGAGGTCTGGCTACTTGTATTTATAATGTTTCCTAAGCTTTATGGGCCGACTTCTCATTCTGGAGACTAAATACTTAATATTAATTATTTCCTTGACCCGACTTGTCTTCTAGGGTTATGTTCAATGATTTAGGGTTATTTCTTGCTTCCCAAAATATTCTATTCTCGTCAGGGTTACATGTGGAGGTAAATACCTCCCACAGCTACCATAATATCAACACTCCCTCCTAGATAGGGAGGTATTGAAGGCAATGGTCTTGAGCACAAACATGTCATTCAATCGGTAGCATCATCATAGTCATATAGACTATCTCATGATTAGATCACGAGCACCATCATCACTATCAGTGTCATCCGAAAACATATGCATCATCTCTCGAAACCATACTCCATTTGAGTAATCAGACATGATGTTGAATAAGTCACTCTTTCCAAGGAGTGATACAAAAAAAAATTCTTCTAATCTGAGCATATGTCCTAGAAGAATAAATGTCCTGGACCATTTTCTGTCTAGAGAATGTCTGTCCATCAATACATTGATCATCCATCTAGCTTATGATCATTTTCAACACTAATGATAGTCTATAATGAAATCAGAACAATGTCATTCAGTAGAACACAACTGTGTCTATCCATAGTAGTACACAACTACAATCCAGTGGTACACTACCACATCAAGTAGCACATAGCTACTTAATCAGTGACACATAGTCACAACCAGTGGAACACATCCACCACAGTAGAATACATCTATTGTCCAGAGACATACAATCTCCATAGCAATCATATCATCTAATATCAACCTGCACAGAAAAACAATGTCATGATATAAACTGAATCATCTAGGCCATTCTTCCACTCACATCTGCGAGATCTGGAAGAGCATCTGCCCTTAGAAGGTAAAACATCAGTCCTGAGCTACTGGACTATTCTTCTCAAGCATAGAAGAATAAGTTTCCTGATTTATGGGCCTGGACCATTCACCTATCTGGGCCATTCCTCCGACACTAAACAAAGTGCAACCTAGAGAGAATGAGTATGCTCTAGGGAATGTCTGTCACTGATTGTTGAACCTGGACCATTCACCTATCTGAGCCATTCCTCCGGCACTAAACAAAGTGAAACTTGGAGAGAATGAATCTTCCCTAGGGAATGACTGTCTATCCCATTTCCTAAGGAAATGGTTGTCTTGCACCAACCTCCAAAATGGACCATTCTTCAAAACTGCTCACAATTGTGAGCTTCGAAAGAATGACGGTCCAGCGAGGCGGACCAGTCTTCTTGACCACTACTGAGAGTGACTAACAAGAAGAGAGACTGTCCTAGACCATTCCCCCACATTGGCCACAAGGGGAATCATTGTATATGGTACTTCAACAATCCATCGAACCATTTTCATTACAAAAATGACCGTTCGATCTGGACCATTTTCCGAACTAGAAAATGCATGTCCGTCAGAAATCTCAAGTCACTTTCTGAACTGGAAAGGAACTACTCATCCTGAACCATTTTTCGAACTTGAAAAATGATTGTCCATAAATCAATAGCACATCAGTGATCCCTCCCAACATGGGAGTCATCTCTTAACTTTTAATAAGGAAGTCATCTCCACGAGCTTCATCTTGTTTCTTGAGTACGCAAACTCTCTTATCTTAGACAGAGGCTTTACCAAAATGTTTGCTATCTACTCATCGGTGGAGATAGATATTGGAGAATCACTTCTCTTTTCTGGACTTCATCATGGAGAATGTAATGCTCGATTTCAATTTACTTCGGTCTTTTTGGAACACTGGTTTTCTATGAAGGCTTCATATAGCTCTAATCATTATAGTATATCATAGTTGGATTCATCTCTTTTGTTTCCTGCTAGCTCATAACATCGTGGCAAGGCTCAAACTAGAACATATCCAAGTGGTACTTATTTTGTTATCATGAGATTTTGTCATGGATTAGCAAACCATCATCCTGAAATTCTGAGTAACCATTCTGATACAATATCTCTGTTATAGAAAGTTTTCACCACGCTTTTGTCGTGCATTGGAGGCTCTGCACCAAGTTGTTTGAATTCATACAAGATCTTCTTCCATATGCATACAAGAGTCTCTTTCTGGTATACCTCAAAAACCTTGAGGTTTCTCTAGATATGCTTCTTGTTCAATTACTCTGTTGAGGAGAACATTCCTGACATTCATCTGATGTAAACTCCAACCCATGGATATTGTAGAAGATATAATGGCTCATGTAGAGGTATGTCTGATTTACTGGAACAATCAATCATCATATTCTTCTCCCTCCATCTAGGAGAACCTCTACTTCTGAATCACCCAATGCTTCTATTCATAAGTCTTTCATACACTGTTCTTCATCACAACTTTTGTTTCTTCTGCTTGATTGCTTCCAATGGGTTCAAACCAAGCTGGTAGTCTTGTGATTCTTGATATAATGACTAGTTGTTCTGGCTTTTCTTTCTCTCTTGGAATCCTCATGTTCTTCCTCATGTTTGTCTTTATCTATTAGGTCCATGGAGTTTTCTATAGATTACATGCCCTGAAGTTTCCAACTTTCTTCCTTTCATCATAGGATCATGGATGTGGATGGACAACCAATGATACTTTAAGGCTTATTTTCGAAGAAGACTTCTCCTAAAGTCAAATTGAACATGTGTTGTTTTTCATGGTTGTTACAATTGATGGGAACATGGATAGATACTTCATAATCTTCAATGGATCATATTATCTGGGATTAGCTCCCTCCTAATCCTTGCTTCATGTATGAATGCATGCTCTTCTTTTGGAATTATATAATCAACTCCCTCCATCTAAGAGAGTCCATGCTTTTGTTTGCGTCCTTATTGCCTTATGCAAAGTGTCACAAGTCTTTTCCTTTTGATTGTTGACTTCTTTCAATTTTTACTTCTTCTAGGTTTCTTCAAGTTTGATTCTGATTTCGACAGTTGTAATAGCTTCCACAAGAATTGTTACCAAGGATTGTCAAGGTACTTCATCTTTCCATGTGCATTGCTTGTCTTAGATTCATCGTGATATCAATCCTTATCTTGTTATTCTTCCATAGGTATTGTTTCTCTTTGAACATCTTATCTTCTAAGAAATAGATATGCAAGATATGTACAGAAACTATGTAAACATGGTATGTACAAGAACTATGAAGAATATTGTTACCTTGTCTTAGAAAAAGAAGTTTGTTTTATCCTACTTGGTCTTCTTTGAGGGTTTCCTTTCTTCGGCAACTGATGCTTCATGTGTTTCCTTCCTTTTCTTTAGCTCGGGGCAATGATTCTTGTAGTGACCATATTTTCGACAGTTGAAGCATTGTATTTTTGACATATCTTTCTCTTGATTTGGCTTCTTCTTTGAGCCAAACTTCCTTTTACTCCTGAAATTATTGAACCTTGGTGTGAAGGCTTGATCATCGTATTTATTTTGGGGTTTCTCTTTTGCACTAATCCTTGATTCTTCTTGTGCACAGCAAGTCCAAAGTTCTTCAAATGTAGGATACTCCTTCCTTGTGTTCATGCTTGCGGCAAATGCATCCCATGTCTTGGGAAGACCATTGAGTACTATATTTACCAGTTCCTTCTCTGAAATGATCTCTTCAATAGATTGTAGTTGATATCTTAACTGAGATATCCTCACAAAGTATGATGTTATGTTGTCATCATCATTCATTTTCATGTCACGGAGCTCATTCTTTATACTCATTACATGTCCAATGTTTCTGACTAAGAAGAGGTTTGTTAATGAATCGTACATCTTCTTAGATGAGTCAAGATGGAAGATGTAGGGTATCAGGTGGTATTTTATAGAATCCACTATGATACTCATGGAATTGATGTCATTATCTTTAAACTTCTCCATAACTGCAACGTTCTGAGGTTCCTTATCTTTTCCTTCTTCGAATTGTGGCTCCATGATCTTTCCTTTCACAATGTCCAACACCTTATTCTTGGCAAGGATGAGGTCAATCCTTGTCTTCCATGCTCTGAAGTTAGAAGCCCCTTCTAACTTTTTTTCTGACTTCATAGAGTAAGTCATAACTGCTTTGACTTGGTCAACCTTTGATTTTGACCAAAAACTCAAACTTGACGTCTTGGCTTGCTGAGAATACCAGGAGGTGCACTAGGCTAGGGCACACTAAGCTATCCAAAAATTAGGTCAATATATTCACTCAAGGTGCCTCAACAAGAGGGTTAGGGTTTCGTTGCTACAGCAAAAACTAGTTGCAACTGCAACTGTAACTAAGCAAATCCTCCCAATCTATCTTCCAGTGGTTAGACTGTCTGAAGATAAGGTGGACCCATAACCTGTTAGAAAGTAATGGATGTGCTTGTTTAACCATAGACAATATAGCAATATTGTCACCCAACCATAGGCTGAAGCCACCCCCAAGCACATTAACCTTGACAGAGAATGATTCTGGAAGCAAACCAATAGTCAACCACGGTTAATGCATAAAGATAACCAAGACTGATATCAGAAAGTCCAACCATAACCAACAGAAAGTCCGAGCCTAAACCAAGAAACCAAATTGTCGCAGTTGTCGACTGCAGTTGCTCCCCAGACTTGCGCACTAGCCCAATTCCTGCAGTGCGCACTTCTTCCCAGCTGCAATTTTGAGCAGTGTGTACAAAATGATGTCTGGCTACTTGTATTTATATTGTTTCCTAAGTTGTATGGGCCAACTTCTCATTCTGGACACTAAATACTTAATATTAATTATTTCCTTGAGTCAACTTGTCTTCTAGGGTTATGTTCAATGCTTTAGGGTTATTTCTTTCTTCCCAGAATATTCTATTCTCGTCAGGGTTACATGTGGAGGTAAATACCTCCCGCAACTACCATAATATCAACATATCTCACATTCTTCACATAAAAATCTGAGTGTTTTAAACTTAGATAGATAGTCTTCAATGCAAGAAAAATCATTTGGACTTAAAGTCAGTATTTGATTTTCTAACTAATGTGCTCGAATAATATTGTTTTTACCAAACATAGATTCAAGTCTTTCCCAAGCTTCATTGGGGTCATTAATTTCTTGAAGGTGGAACCTTAAATCAGGAGAGATGGACATTCTGATCAGTCCATGTGTTTTTCCACTCATATTAGTCCATTTGAATTTCTTATCAGCATCAGTGGGTTCTTTTTCCTTTCCCAAGGTAATCTGGTACAAGCCTTTACTTCTTAATAAATCCTCCATATGGGATTTTCATTGGAAGTAGTTAGTGTTGGTAAGCAAAAGATTACTAGAAGAAGTCATATTAAATTTGCAGATAATATGGATTTAAAAACTGAAATTGATGATCTGGATGGAAATATCTCAAAAAATCAAGCGGTTTAAAAAAAACGGCACTAAAAACGGACTTTGGATGTGAAAGTTGTGCCCTTTTAAAAAAAGGCATAAACAGTAACCAAAGAACCATGTGGTGGTGATACCCCTCCAAATAACCTCACTTTTACAAATCAGTTGTTTTATGAAGTAACTCATTTTTATAAAAAAGAAGTGGGGATCACTTTTACAATGAAGTTACTTTATAAAATAAAGTTGCATGCACAATAAATAACTCTAAAATAAAATATTAAAGCTACTTATAGTGATTTACTTTTATACTTGAAATGAAATACACTTTACAATGGAGCATGAAATTTTTCAAAAAATGTAAAAAAAAGAGAGACTTGAACTCAAGATCTCTTACTTAATAAGGCAACTTTTAACCAAGTGGACTAGCCAAACATATTGTATTGTTTAGCAAGAGGATTGGGCGTGTTGAAAAAGAGAGACTTGAACTCAAGATCTCTTACTTAATAAGGCAACCATTAACCAAGTGGACTAGCAAAACATATTGTATTTTTTTAGCAGGAGAATTGTTGTTGTTGTTGTTGTTGTTGTTGTTGTTTTTGATGGCCTTGGAAAGCATGTTCATAAAAACTTTTTTCACATAAGAAAAAAAAATTGCTTCTCGATGACAACAAGGGTTAGATCTAGATCAGCTTACCCAGAAAATGCACATTTTCCTATATGTTTCTGAATTGCCGAGATTGCACAAGGCACGGGGAAAAGAGAATACACAGATCTAAAAGAGTAGCAACCCGGAAATAAACAATATAAAACCGAAATAATACTCTGCAAAAATTTTAAAATGGCGTACTCATGTTTTATACCTCAGGATCTAGCTGAAATGGTTGTATCTTGGGAAAACGAAAACTTTTTTGAGTGAAACAAAAAGCATTCCTAACTGAAACAACCACTCTGGACGCAATGGAATAGTCCTCTCATCCCATAAATGTACGAAAATGGTAGAAAATGCAGATGAGGAAACTCGGCTTCATGATCTCGATCTACTACAGGAGGGGGTCTTTAAACAGGCTATGATACCATGTTCGACAACACAGGTATTCCAACAGAGGACGAACACCTTCAGTAACCACTCACACAACCATATCAAAGGTTAACACACCGATGTTTTTACGTGGTAAAACCCCTATGGGGAAACATCCACGGCCCCAGCCAACACGACCACTTGGAGTAGTTTATTAATGAAAAAGAAAAGGATTACAGAGAGATTTTACAAGAGAGTTTCTCACAATCAATCATTGAAAAATGACCCTCCATGCTCTTTAAATACAGATCATGGACCAATCGGGTGTTAAGCCACAGATAAATGGTCGTTAAAATTGAGGAGAACATGAATCGCCGGATCACATTATTGCAAGAACATATCGTGATCGTTGGATTTCCTAACTACAAATGCATACTAAAGAAACACACTTTTGCCTAACGACACATTAGACCAAGTAGATCTTAACTAATTCATAAGTGTCTAAATATCCTAACAACATCTAGTCCATTGAGCCAAGTTTTATTTCAAGCATGATTTACATAATAAATCCTTCTCTCACGTGTATTAATCCATATCCATTTCATATATTTGATTTGTTTAGTTTCCAACTCATATGTGTGATTGAATTGGTATTCAAGTTGAAGAGAGCTAAGTATATATACAGGACGGTTTGGTATGAGATATGTCATCCCCTTGTGTTGGCAATGTGTGTTAAAGTCTATTTATTGAAGAAAGATTGATTCATGACACTATTGTTACTGGGAAGAATATAAACATGTCGATGAGAATTTCCTTGTATTGTTTCATTGAGTTGAGTTCTTAGTTGTCCAAGCATGGCATAGTGAGCTAATAGCATTGTTCATTTTTTCTAGAAACAATTCTAGAGACTGAGAATTGTTATCGTAACATGGCGGAGGTTGATCTATTGTTTGCAATAGAAGCAGAGTCACCTAAAATCATTAATGGTTATTATTGGCCTATGGTGCCAAAGCAATAACCAAGCCTTGAACACAAGCCTAAGTAGAGCCTCCATGGCCATAAAGAAATCAAAGAAGCATAGAATTCACCTTGATCATCTTGATAGATTCAATTCAATTGGATATCAACTTACAAAGGAGTTGCACTGAAAACAAATTTCTCAATGACAAAGTATTATCAAATTATTGGTTTTATTGGCCTAATTACTATTGTGTTATTAGTTGTTTGATGTGTGGAAGTTACACCATAGAGAGGGTTGTACCTCTAATCCTAAAGAGTATTTTTGCACTCAAACTTACATCAGGAACAGAGGCTTAGTAGCCACTCTGAAGAAAAAGTTCTCTAAGTCTGAGATCAGAGAAGAGAAATTCAATTCTGTGAGGTATCCATGTTGTTATTATCATTGCATTTGGCAAAGGTTTTACTTATTTTCTCCAATTCGCTCTCTTTGCATTTGTGAGATGAGAAAATAAAAGTCAATTTCTTCAAAATGTATTGAATATCATGGTGCATGTGAAATGTCATATAATAATTACTTAGTAAAAAATCAACATGCATTGGAATTAGTAAGTGCACAAGTTGGGTTCTAAACAATGGTGTTGAGGATCCTTTAACCCTATTATATGTAAATGTCATCATACATTAGACTTTAAACTAAATGTAAAGTGATATATGAATATAAACATGTGTGTTATGAAGTGACCTTAGTGGATGGTTAAGTGGTCCTTGCAACCACCTTAACCATCCTAATCTTGTATAAATACTTAAAGTCAATGGAATAGAAGGTTGGTCCACCCTCCCTTATGATACTTTATGGTGTGTATTATTAGTTTAAATCATGTAATCTTTATTGGCTGAGAGAATTTTGAAGGTGGACCACTCTTGGGTGGGTGACAACCACACAAGAGAAACCTACAAGCAAAACCAAGCTTTAAATGTCTATGGTTATGGGAAAAATAAAGCCAAAAAAATTAAAAATGACTTCATATATGAAAATCAATTCTTTTGTCAATCCTACAAAAGAGAACCAATAATGTTTTCTAGAGACGATTGGTTGATAATATAAAAAAAATTGTGAAAGATCGTGTCGATCTATATACATTGCATATAAGAGATCATACAACAATGTTATTTGAAACCATACAATGTTATTTGAAACCATTGTGACAAGTGGAAAGAAAACCAATATTAGAGATAATGTTGTGGAGGTAATATAGTCAAGATATATATGATCCTCATGCAAAGAAATGGTTCTAGAGATAATGTTGGGTCATAAGGTTCTTCGAGCAAACCATTTTCGACAATGAAGACAAAATTCTTTTTCTTACTATTTAACAAGGTTGCCTAGACCGTTCATGATTATTTTTTGTTTGAGTTGTCTCAAACTTGCAAAATAAGTCTACTCCGAAAATTTAGCCCTAGAAGAGTATAATCCTCTTAGAAAACTAATTTCCAATAAGCCCACATATATCCAATGACACTTCATTTCGACATGAATAAGATTTATACAAAAAGCAAGTGGAAGTCAATGAAGTGCAAAATAGTACTAAAAAGGGAACTTCAACCTCTAACTTGATTTGCGACCTAGATGGTATCTAACTTGAAGGGAATTTTTCAACTAAACATATGTTTTCATGAAAAGGAGAATCGACCAATGATAATTATAGACTCCTTGGCCACTTAATCCTATTGCAGAGATGATCGAGTTCATGAAACATAATTTATCAATTGACACACTAGATCGACCTACAGGTTGGGCCCAATGATGCACTAACCCATCTTGCAACAGTTGTAGAGAACTTGAACATCAATGTGTGCCAAAGTAAATCAAATCAGTGTTTTTGAGATCAATGGTTAGAGAACTGAAAATGGCAACCATCAAGAACCCATTGTCTAATCAATTGAATCCCAATGGTGTTAAAGATTTTCCTGAAGTCTAGTTCACTTTTCTAGTAGCAATCTAGTGTGTTCATCATTATTGGTAATATGTATTTCAAACATAAAGCCAAAATGTATAAAAGTTGTGTCCAAATATTATGACATGGTGGGCCATGTATCAAGTTCACATGGTGTTTGATATGTCAAACTATGGTCAAGAGTCCAAAGCTCTATCAAGAAAAGAATTGAAATATTAAGCAGACAATCATTATGAAGAAATAAACTATATTTTTTAGTCTTTTATTTTGAGACATATTAGTGTAATGGAGTCAATCTAAGAAGGGGGTTAAATGTGGGTCTTCATATGAAGGCAGGAAATCCCCTACACACCTTGTAATGTAAGTTAGGGCCTCACCAACAAGAGTCTATTTTTAAAAGTTGAGTCTAGTATTGATTCATAGTCAAGACCTTCATGTATGTAGATTTTCAAAGAATTTTGAAAGATTGAAGACTCCAAAGAACCTAAAAAAAATTCAATGAAGCAACGTACGTTTTTTGACAAAGCATCATAATTTTTTCAACAGAGCATCTAAGCATATTGAACACGTGGATACTGAACATTGAGAATGAGCATTGAGTTTAGCATAATTTGATTTGAGCCTTTGATTGAGATTCATTGCAAGACTCTGATTGAGCATTCAAACTTGCAGATATGTCTAATTCTAAGATTCTCACTACATCAACATAATAATAATGCATTCAATAAATCAGCAAATAAACATGGACGCCCATAGCAGAATGATGAGATGATGACATAAGAATTAATTGATTAAACCCCTCAAAATATGAAGTGCAAAGCATAATCCCTTGGTTTGTAATCTTGGAAGCCAATCAAAGATAGTTATTGGTGTAACAAAGTAAGAGTGATATTGGTGCACTGATGAAGTTGAGCGTAGGACAAGCCACTCATTTCAATGAGGCACTTATTAGATAATGGTATAACAATTGGATCATGGAGACCATTGTCGTTTAGGAAAAAGGAGTTGGAGACTCGTTGCATTGAAGACACTGTAAATATAGAAGACATAGGCCAAAGTGTATCGGGGTAAGAGGGGAAGGGATGCATTTGAAAAGCACACCTTCCCCAACCACACCCACACAATTGTTGATATTATGGTAGTTTTGGGAGGTATTAACCTCCATTGTGACCTTTGACAAGATTAGAATATTCCGGAAGCAAGAAAAGAATTAAATATAACCCTAAAAGAGATGTCGACTAAAGGAAATAATTAATACTAAGTAATTAACACCCGGAATGAGAAGTCGGCACAGGCAGTCTAGCAGAAGCAGTATAAATACAGGAGGTCGGTCTTCATTTTATCCAAACTTCTCAGAATGACAGAAGTGCACTTGTGCGCACTGCAGAAGTCCAGTTTGTGCGCAAGTTTGAGGAGGAGTTGTTGTCGTCGGTCCTGCAATCTATATTCTCGGTCTTTTTGGGTTGGACTCTCTGATCAGTCTTGGTTATCTTTGCTCGGTGCATTAGCCTTGGTTGGCTATTGATCTGCTACCAAAATTCTTCTCTGTCAAGGTCAAGGTGCTCGGGGGTGGCATTAGTGCCTATGGTTGGGTGACAATATTTCTATATTGTCTATGGTTAAACGAGCACATCTAATATTCTAACGGGTATGGGCCCACACCCCTTCATTTAGTCTAACCACTGGAAGGGAGATAATCCATAAGGATACTAAGCTCGTTGAAAAATTGTCGTTAGGGTTTCTAGCAGGTGTAGTTACTAAAACATTGTCGCTAGGGTTACTAGCAGGTGCAGTTGCAGAAACCCTAAAACCCTTATCCAATGCCTTATGATGGAACACCTTACTCAAGGAGAAGATATTCAAGTGTGCCTTAGTCCAACACACCTCTTGGCACTTAAGAAGGCAAAAACGTCAAAGTTGAAATTTTGGGTCAAAGCTTGACCAGTCATCAGTCAACAGAAGTCATGAATGAGAAGACAAATCATATACACTACTCAGCACTCACAGGAACGCTTGAAGATGACATCTGGATAATTGACAGTGGAGCTTCCAAACATATGACAGGAGATCAAGCCAGACTCTCCAATCTAAATGAAAATAAGACATCGTATAAGGTAGAGCTTGGAGACAAACACTTACCCAGTCGAAGGAATTGGTCAAGCCTCCGTCAAGTTGAAAACAGGTAACAATGTTCATTTGAGCAATGTCTTATATGTACCTAGTTTAGAAAAGAATCGTGTATACATATCTTGCCTAGAAGACAAAGAAAACATAATAGATTTTGTAGATGGAAAAGTATTATCTTGGCCTAGAGACTCCAGAATAGAGAATGTTAGAGTTATTGGAACCTGTGAAGGAAGACTATATAGACTACTAGAACAAAATGATGAAGCCCTTGTACATGATGAAGTCAATCCCAATGAACTTTGGCATAGAAGGTATGCTCATATCAACTATCAAGCATTACCCTTCCTCAAAAAGATGGTTGAAGGAATACCAAAACTACAGTCTACACATAAAGGAATTTGCAAAGGATGTGCTCTTGGTAAGAATATCAAGAAACCATTCTCAAGCAGCAATAATATATCTAAGGAAATTCTAGATCTATTACATTCAGATGTTTGCGGTCTGATGCCAGTCAAATCTCTAGGAGGTTCTCTTTACTATGTAATCTTCATAGATGATTACTCGAGAAAGACTTGGTTATATCTCTTGAAGGCAAAGGACGAAGTATTCAGCAAGTTTCAAGAATTCAAAGCAGAGATAGAGAACCTCACAAACAAGAAAATCAAGACCTTGAGAACAGATAATGGAGGAGAATATACATTCAAGGAATTCGTTGCCTTTTGCAAATCGGCAGGGATTAGGAAGGAGCTAATTGTTCCTCATAATCCTCAACAAAATGGTGTAGCAGAAAGGAAGAACAAATCTATTGAAGAAACTATGAAGGCACTATTGAATGATCAAGTTTTATCTATGTATTTATGGGGAGAAGCAGCCATGACAGCGGTATATGTTCAGAACAAAAGTCCTCACCGCATATTGAAGGATATGACTCCAGAAGAAGCCTTCTCAGAAAAGAAACCTAATGTGGAACACTTAAGAATATTTGGATGCCATGTTTACTTTCACATTCCCAAGGATAAAAGGAATAAATTAGAACCCTTGAGAAAGAAGGGCATATTCGTGGGATATAGTGAATCATCCAAGGTCTACAGAATCTATATCTCGGAACAACATAAGATTGAAGTCAGCAAAGATGTAACCTTCAATGAAAAGATGGCTCTCAAGAAATCCATAGAAGAAACCATAGAAGAAGAAGAGTATGAAAAGCCTATTGAAGAAAGAACATGTCTTCCAGAAAGTCAGAATGAAGAAAAAGAGCTTGATCATCGGATGCAACCATGTGAAACCATTGATTCAGACACTGTACCCAAAACCAAGAAACGATCAGCTTGGCTTGAAGCTACCCTACAAGAAGCAAAAAGACTCAAAGCCCCAAGTTGGACCTTTAGAAAAAGTAAGAAGCCCAAGAGATTCTCCAGTTATGCATCATGTATGACAAAGCTTCTAGACAAAGAACCTACCATGTTTGAAGAGGCAGCTCAGAAGAAACAATGGAAAGAAGCCATGACAGAAGAACACCAGTCCATCATGAAAAATGATGTATGGGAAATTGTGCCTAGACCTAAAAAAATCAGTAGTAACTTCAAAACAGGTCTATAAGATCAAACATGCAGGAGACGGAAGCGTGGACAAATATAAAGCAAGGTTCGTAGTTAGAGGGTTCTCCCAGAAAGAGGGAGAAGACTATGACAAAACATTTGCTCCAATTTCCAAATATACTTCCATTAGAGTTATCATGTCTCTAGCTGCTTCCATGGGATGGAGTTTACATCAGATGGATGTAAAAACAGTTATCCTCAATGGAGCAATCAAAGAATAAGTATACATTGAACAATCTCAAGGGTTTGAAGTACATTCCAAAGACACTCATGTTTGCAGACTAAAGAAAGATTTATATGGACTCAAGCAAGCTCTAAGAGCTTGTATGTCAAAATAGACAGCTACCTAATGAGACTAGGTTTCTCCAAAAGTCATGCAGATCCAAATCTTTACTACAAAGTCGTGAACAATGCACCTGTGATTCTACTGCTATATGTCGACGATCTATTCTTGACAGGTGAAGAGTCTCTCATCATCTAGTGTAAAAAGGAACTAGCTTTTGAGTTCAATATGAAAAATTTTGTTCTCCTGCATTATTACTTGGGACTAGAAGTATGGCAGAAGCATGGTGAAGTATTCCTTGGATAAGAAAAGTATGCAGTAAAGATTCTTCAGAAGTTTGAAATGATGGATTGCAAATCCATGGACACTCCTATGACCACAGATATAAGAAAGGTAAGAGACTCATATTTTGATCCAGTAGACTCGTCTATATATCTACAATTGATTGGGTCATTGATGTATTTGGTAAATACTCGACCAAACATTTGCTTTGTCGTAAACACACTAAGCCAGTTCCAGGTGGAACCTAGACATGAGCATTGGATAGCTGCAAAGCATGTTCTAAGATATATTCATGGGACACTAAACTATGGTTTAAGATATACCACATCCAGTGATATACAGCGTCATGGATTCACAGATTCGGATTGGGCAAGAAGTGCAGAAGACAGAAGGAGTACTTCAGGGATGTGTTTCAACTTGGGCTCCGCTATGATATCTTGGGGCAGCAAAAAACATAAGTCTAACGCACTCAGCACAGCAGAAGCAGAATATATCGCAGCATGTGAGGCATGTACAGAAGCAATATGGCTGAGAAAGTTGATTTCTGGATTATTTGATCAGGTTCCAGATTCGACCATAATACACTGTGACAATCATAGTTGTATAAGGCTATCAGAACACCTAGTGTTTCATGAACGGTCGAAACACATTGATATAAAATACTACTTTATTCGAGATAAAGTCCAGGAAGGAGAAGTAAAGCTCAAGTATATCCCCACAGATGTGCAGACAACAAATATCTTGACAAAGCCTGTGTCCAGAATAAAGTTTGCATATTTCCGAGACAAATTAGGGATCATGGAAATAACTCCCTTAGTTGAAAGGAAAGAAATGGCTCTCCTGGTTGGGAGGGAGCACTGACATATCACTGATTTATGGACAGTCATTTTCAGCTTTGAAAAATGGTCCAGGATGGGCAGTTCCTTTCCAATTCGGAAAGTGGTTTGAGATTTCTGACGGATAGGCATTTTCCAATTCGAAAAATGGTCCAAATCGAACGGTCATTTTCGTAATGAAAATGGTTCGATAGATTGTTGATGTACCATAGACAGTGATTCCCCTTGTGGCCAATGTGGGTGAATGGTCTAGGACAGTCTCTCTTCTTGACTGTCACTCTCAGTAGTGGTCAAGAAGACTGGTCCGCCTCGCCAGACAGTCATTCTTTCGAAGCTCACAGTTGAGCAGTTTCAAAGAATGGTTTGTTTTGGAGGTTGGTGCAGGACAGTCATTTCCTTAGGAAATGGTCCAGACAGTCATTCCCTAGAGCAAATTGATTCTCTCTAGGTTGCACTTTGTTTATTGCCGGAGGAATGGCCCAGATAGGTGAATGGTCCAGGTTCAACAATCAGGGACAGGCATTCCGTAGGGCAGACTCATTCTCTCTAGGTTGCACTTTGTTTAGTGCCGGAGGAATGGCCCGAATAGGTGAATGGTCCAGGCTCAGAAATCAAGACAGTTATTCTTCCTTGCTTGAGAAGAATAGTCCAAATAGCCCATCATCGATGATCTACTCTCTGAGGGTGGATGCTCTTCTAGATCTCACAGGTGTGAGTGGAAGAATGGCCCAGATAACTCAGTTTATATCATAACATTGTTTATGTGCAGGTTGATATCAATTGATATGATTACTATGGAGACTGTATGTCTCCAGACAGTAGAGGTATGCTACTGTGGTGGATATGTTCCATTGTTTGTGACTGTGTCACGGATTGAGTTGTTGTGTACTCTATGGATAGACACAGTTGTGTTCTATCAGTTGACATTGTACTAGTTGTCATGGAGATTATCCAGTTGGATGATAATGACGATGCTCGTGATTTAATTAGCCGGTATGGCTATAATTTTGCTACCAGTTGAATGGTTTGTTTGTGCTCAAGACCATTATTCGTTATACCTCCCTAGCTAGGAGGGAGTGTTGATATTATGGTAGCTGCGGAAGGTATTAACCTCCATTGTGACCTTTGACAAGATTAGAATATTCTGGAAGCAAGAAAAGAATTAAATATAACCCTAGAAGAGATGTCAACTAAAGGAAATAATTAATACTAAGTAATTAACACCCAGAATGAGAAGTCGGCCCAGGTAGTCTAGCAGAAGTATAAATACAGGAGGCCAGTCTTCATTTTAGCCAGACTTCTCAGAATGACAAAAGTGCACTTGTGCGCACTGCAGAACTCTAGTTTGTGCGCAAGTTTGAGGAGTTGTTGCCGCCAGTCCTGCAATCTATATTCTCGGTCTTTTTGGGTTGGACTCTCTAATCAGTCTTGGTTATCTTTGCTTGGTGCATTAGCCTTGGTTGACTATTGATCTGCTATCGGAATTCTTCTCTCTGTCAAGGTCAAGGTGCTCAAGGGTGGCATTAGTTCCTGTGGTTGGGTGACAATATTGCTATATTGTTTATGGTTAAACGAGCACATCCAATATTCTAACAACAACAACTCATACACAACTTCCCACCCCTACCTAGCTAATGGAACAATTGTCAAGGGAGAGGGACAAGCAACATCCTTAAGTGCGGTTCATGATGAGTGTGATGAAATGTGGTAGAAGAGAGTGGGTACCCATCCGACGAAGTCTAACAAGCAGCCAAGAATGAGATTGTACCTATGACTACCTATGTGCAAGACTAGATGAGCACAAATACATGATAAAGAGGTACCAATGAATATGTATATCTTCTTATACAGTTGGTGATTGTTGTAGTCAATTTACCTATTCAGATCAATATGCATGGACGGTACACAATGAGGATGCTTCAATGGGAGAAGAGAACTTCTACGTCATTGGATAATTCCTTTGAGAACAAAGCAAGATTTTGAAGTTGGGGGAGATGGTGAGGAGCCTTTGAGGCCTATTATATGTAAGGTCATCATACATTAAATTTCTACTAACTGTAAAGTGATATACAAATGTAAACATGGGTTTGTTATGAAGTGCATTGAATGGATGTTTAAGTGATTGTTGCAACCACCTTAACATGATCTTGTATAAATAATTGAAGCCAATAGAATATAAGGTTAGTGGATTATCCTTAATCATACTTTAAGGTGTTTCTTATTGGTTTGCACGATTTAGCCATTTCTTGAATATTGTTGTAAGAGCACCTTTCAACAACACCGAGAGCTTGTTGATGACTTGGTGGAGAGATTTGACAAGACAGTCATCAATGATAATCCTTGGATTGCAGCAAGGGCTAATCTGGGAGAGGTGGGATCTCATATTTGCATCAAAGCTCGAATAATTGTCGTGGAGCCCTATTATCCTCACGACATTGGTTTGGACATTCATCAATTATATTTCTTTACATGTAGCTAGTGCCTCAAACTTCATTGTTGGTGGCATTCCCAAGACCCATGCATATTTTATGCTTGATGTCCTTCAAGATTAATGATAAATCCCACTTCGTATATTAATATGTATGAAATTTTGGAGTAACAATTGTGTGATTTATCTCAATTATTTTGTTTGTACGTTCTATTTGCATCAAGAAAATTGAAGTGCTTTCACAGCCCAAAATAGAGGATATGTTTGTATGGGTAACATTAATAAAATAGAATAGAATGACAAAAAAGAGTTTACATATAACATCTTATGTAATATATATATAACATTAAAAAAAATTGACAAGTGGTTTGTACTTGCATTTCTTTAATCCCTCCGGGTGTTTCGTAGATCCAAAGTTAAGATAAATCTATGCTGATATATAAAACTGAGATGACCACAATCACAAGGTTGGAAATATAGACGAAGCTAACTATACAATTTGAATAATCATAAGAGTCTAAATGTTTTGCCTTCCTACTTCAGTGTTTGTATGGAATATTTGTATACATATGTACTTATAATCTTAGAGAGACAAGCAAGGTTGGATATAGAAGCCAAAAAGGAAGTAGTTAAAAGCTGGTTAAATGAATCTACTTAGTCTTCGCACAAGAGGCACAAGTGTAAACGTTGGGGCACTTTGTAAACAAACTTGTATTAAAGGGTCCTGTTCAGACTTCTCAGATCTTCACATAACGCACTGAGTTAGTGCACTGTGGTGTTGCTATGTGCATAAAGAAAGATCAATTCATAAGCACATTCCAAAACCCTAACCATCATTTCACAAGACAGACGTGAATAAAAGTTCACAGGTATATAAAATTTTCAAAATATACATAAGAATTTAGATCATTTGGTATTTGGGATGCAGAGTTCAACCAACGTTGCAAAGCTGCTACACTTGGAAAACCTGCAAGGCATACAAAGCTGCAATCTTTTGGCTGCAGGAGATAGCATGGTATCAGAATAAATCAGCGTTGTCTAAATGTCTACGTTTTTTACTTTTTGACAATTATCACTGGAATCTGGCAACAAAATTGTTGGCGAAATCACAATTTTACATTGCTTAAATCGTGTTTTAGAATACATAAATCGATTTAGCACTCTCAAAAACCCCAGGGCACCCAAAATATCTGATCTCAACCACTGAAATCTGCAACTTTCTGAATTTCCGGCAGGATATTAGGCAAAACTCGTCAGAAAAAATGCCCGGAAAAGAGTAAAAACGTAGAATGTTTAGACTACGTCGAATAAATCTGGCACCAGTTGCTTTAAAGAATTTCAGATGGAGAGAGATAGAGGCACTAAAATCTTTTTCTCCAAAGACCACCGAAAAAGCATCTCAAAAGAGAAACAAGTAGATGGCCCTTTGATAAAGAGATCAACACAAGTTCAAAATAATGCGTAATGTGAAATGTGTGGATGCAAGTCCTTTCAAAAAAATCCCCCAACTGTCTGTCTAATGTAATTGGTGGCCTTGTACTAAAATGCGACTATTACTACAACCAATTTTATAGATTGTCAAAATCAATCACACCATTGATAACTTCAAAATGATTGCACTTGCTAAAAGTTGAATCAGAATGAAAAGCAGTCTAGACTCTACATTGCATAAGATTGGTGCAAGGGCATGTCCAAAACAAACTCTAGTTACTTTTACATAGATCAATAAGCAGCACATGCTTATGTATGTGCTCATTTTCTTTAGAGCATCATATCATGAAAACTTTACAGTAGAACAAAGAATGCATCAACTTCAATGGTCTCCTATTTGTCTCGTGAAATGAATCAAGAGGCCAAACGTTGCTGATATCAAGGCCTTATATTACTCTCATAATGCACAATTCTGAGAAGGCTAAATAACTAATAATGGGGCCAGTCTTGTTGGCTCTGTTAAATACAAATAAGTAACAGCATCTGAACAATACCAACTGCCGAAGGCTGAGAATAAGACCTTTGGGTTCCTGTTGAATTCATTGCTATTGATCTTTCAAAAGGACCATGACTTCTAGGAGTACAAAAAATTCTGAGATGACAATAAGAGAAGATTATGGGCCAGCCCAAGTTAGGTTGATGCATCATACATAGTATGATTGCTACGAGACTTTTCAAAAAAGCCACCCAAAAGAAAATTTGACCACTGTATAACCAATAAAAGCAGCTCTCCATGCTTATGAACTGCCTTATACACATGGCAGGAGTCAAAAAGCATTTTTTTCCAAAGGAACAGCTATATCTTCAGTGTCCACAAAGCAGGATCTCGTCATCTTTATCCCGCCTTGACTGAGCAGCTAGCGCCATGACCTGTTTTCTTGCTTCCCTGAATCACAAAGATACAAAGAAAAATGGAAAAATTTCCAGTGTGAATCCAAGAATTTCAGTCAAGTTTGATTTCACTATATTTTAAGAGTGTTAGAGCACAACTATCCAACTCAGGAGTAAGTCTTTTACAAAAGAAATTTGGTGCAGTAAATGGTAGATAAGTTCAATAATAAAGTTACAAAATTGTCAATCTCAGATTTTTTGTCATTACCAATAAATTTACCTTTATTATGTATGGAAAACAACCTAAAGATTATACCATTAGTAAACTTCAGTAAGCCAAAGAAACTTTAGTAAACAATCAATGTTTAGAGACTACTGTAGAAGGGATAAGAGGGCCCAACCTCAGACAAATGGGAATGCCATCATAACATAGTAAACCAAGAAGTGTATTCCCTCGCTCTTGCCTTCGCTCTCCACCACGTGTAACAACAGGTAACTGTTTTATTCCTCTAGCCTCCATTATTTCTTTTGCCATCATCAGATCTGTGTCTGGATAACAGACCAGAATCCCACGCTCATGTCCTCGATAATTTATTCGCCGTGTACAAACAGATGAAACTGGTATTGTATTTACCTGAAGACAATCTTTTATTAGTTCTTGCATCCTGAGCCAACCAAAAGTTAGTTGAACTTGATACAAAAAGCCATATTTACCTATCCAAAGAAGCAACCACAGAAAATGCACAAAATGCCTGAAGATTTGGTTCAGATAACATAAAATACGCTTGCACTACTTTGGCTGATATTGTTCCAAAGACCCCTGGGCCCTAATAGGGAATCCATTAGCAAAAGTATAAAATTATAAAGTAAACCTAAAGGATGCCTACAACAAAGAAACAACAGAAGACAGGCATAGTATAGAAAGCAAGAAAGAAAATGCCTAGGTGAAGCACCAGACTCCCCCCCAAACCAGTACTCACAAAACCAGGTAGTGGAAAAAACAAAAGGCATGTGAATATAAAACTATGATCTTTGCCACTAGACCAAACTCTTCTGGTCTGAGTGGCAGAAATTGAGCAAATATCTAGGACCAAAAAACAGACAGTCTTTTCTAATGACGAGGAGGACATTTATCAGTCAAATTTGTAGTTAAAGATTTTAACGATATGCTTCTGCAGAGATATCTTACCTGAAAATTGCCCCCCAAAATAATTTACAAGCTAAAACACTTTCTTGAACGGAATGGAAAAATCCTTGTAGAAGTATATTGTTGTTTAGTGTGCCAAAAAATTTAGAAAAGAACTATACGAAAAGTTTGTCGCCCAAAATTTAAAACACACTTACATCTAAAGTAATTGTATCACCCTGGGCATTAACATTGGCTGCCCCTTGCACCTGCCTTTGGAGATCTCCAAGAGTCATGATGCCCTCTAGTAGGCCTTCATCATCAACAAGAAGCACACAGTTTTGCTGATTTTCTATCATGAGTTGCATTGCCTCTTTTAATGTAACTTTTGCAGAGACTTTTACATAGCTTGTTGACATGGCCTGAGAAACCTGCAAAAAATAAGGATTATATCATATATATATTAATACATTAGCTACGAGATGCTATTGAAAAATTGGCAAGAGGTTGCACGTTCACTTAGATGACAGAGAGTATTTGTGCAGCATACAAAAGGGATAAAAGGATTCCTAATAAAATCTTGCTTGCCACTGCTTGTGATACCTAATTTTTATTGTAAAGGAATTACTAAAGCAAGAAATGGTACAAAGGGTGCAAGACTAGCTGTAAATAATGAAGGAATTGACATGAATCTTCATAGGCATCACCAAAGACATGCAAAATCACCTTTACATCATGTAAGAGATCATCGTCAGTTATCACATCTGCCCCAATACCATCTGATACAATACAGAGTTCTACTTCATTTGCATCACCTGTTTTCCTCAAAATGTTTTGTCCATTCTGTTCAACCCCATTATCTGTCAAAGCTAAATATGCATGCAGGGACCCTTGTGCATCTCCAGACTCAGTATCCTTTGATTGATTTGCTATAGATGCTACCCAAATTGCTAATCCAACAGCACCCTGAGTAAAGCCAACCAAATAGACTCATTCAAAAACATACTAAGACTAGGAGGGCTTAACAAATTACAAGGAAAAAGATAATCTAACATCCAAAATAACAAGACAAGATACTTAAGCTCTAATAAAAGAATCCTTTTAAACAGAAAACCCAAGGGGCTCCCACTGAATCAAAAGATATTTCTTTATGCAACAATTGCCACATAAAAGTTCCATACTCTCTGAAATTTAAATCATATTTCAAACCCTGAGCCCCAAAAAAGGGTAAAAGAGACCTAACAACTCTGTCCACTGAATTAATATCATTAAAAAATAAGAATAAAAACTGTATGTAAATCATCTGCACATAAACAAAAAGAACTCAGAATGACAGAATTTATACTGTATATTATAAGCCAATAACAAGCAATACCAAAATGGAATTAGATTGTGCCATCTTCTAAGGAACTGGTAAGCTGAATCAGTCCACTCCATCTTCGGATGCAAGGCAGAGAGAATAAGAGAGCATCCTAGATAGGATGCTTTTCATCTTCCACACTAGGTATAGTTTTAAGAATATTTGAAAGCTTGGCCAGAGTCCTGAATTATTGCGGTTTAATTTTTTTTGTTTTTTTGAAACAAATGATTTACAATCACCGCTGGTGCAGTTTCTTCAGCTTTCCATGCATCCTAGGCTCTTAGTTTTCTATGGTTTCCATACATTCTTGGCTTATTAAATAGGCCTGGCTCTTACTTTTCATTACTTCATTATGTACTCGTGTACTTTAGCATTTAGACTTCCTATATCTGATACTTGCTTACTTGCTTAGTTCTTTCTTTCGCACTCCCACATTGTGCTTTTTCTCAATGTACTCCTCACTGTGCTTTTTCTCACTGTACTCCTCACTCCCCTTGACCTGCTTTTGTGGTCATTCGTTCAACATTAATATAATTATCACATCTTATCTTATCTTATCTATGCTAGGCTTGAGCTGTACATATGTGCTTGGATCCATCTTGAATCCCAATCCATCATGGATCCATATCTGAAATGATATAAGATGGATCCAGATTCCATATCTGAAAACCATAATAGGATGGATCCAGATTCCATATCTGAAAACCATATGGGATGGATCCATATGTGATCTGTATGAGAACTATTCTGGATCCATCTGGACAGCATCCCGTGATGTATCCAGCTGTTAATAACAAAAAACAAATTATAGAAAATGAAAACCCCTGTACATAAATAACGAACAAAATAGACTTTCCCATGTTTGAGAGCACCACATTGTCTATGGAGGACAACTTTCAACACACATACCATGTTTGTGAGACACTGAAACTGCAGACAGTGATATCATTTTTGCAAGACATTCCAGGATTGCAGGAACGTTTTTATAAATTCATAGTATATCTTGCCTTGTAATAATATAAAATAATTTAATATTATATAAATGCTATATTTAGTCCTTGGGTTTCCTCACAATAGTCCTAATATTCGTACCAGTGAGAATAAGTATATCTCAATTTGTGATAAACAAGTTCTACCTTTCTAGGCACTTCACAGGAAGTAATGCCTACAGAAGAAATCACAAGGACCCAAGCCAGAGAAGCCAGAGAAACCTGTGGCTGAAAAGTCTTAAATATTAGAAACATCACATAGCACTGCAGTCTTGAGATGCAGCCCATGGATGCATTACAGAACCTTGGTAGTTTTCTCCTATAGTTCTGGGCTAAGGTTTCAGTCAAATTGCACTGTCTCTTATAGGTTGAGTTTCCTGGTCGACTGTTGCCATTATCGCAATTTCAAAAGCAGTTGATGTGCCAATAGGAAGGTTTATTTGTCATGAGCCCGTCGAGAATGTTTGCTCCTGCTCTGCTTGGCGAGCCTGTGTAAGTGAACCTCTCCGAGGATGTGAATGAGGCTATTCATGCCTTGCTTAAGGAATTAAGTCCACCCAAAAAATTGCCCAAATAAACCAACTAAATTATTGCTATGAATGCTAGAGCTCAAAACACAAAGTTAAAAAACTACTCACGCATTGGTAAGAATGCTGCTAAGAAGTCGCGGCAAGATTTTAATCAGATGGAATAACCTGCAGCAAAGGCTGACCAAGATGGCAAACAAAAGACCTCCTTCCCTTCTTAGAAGAGCCAATCTCTAATAGTTTCTACCCCCCATCAAGACAGAACAAAGTAGCAGCAGAACCTCACCCGATTAATTTGAAGTTGCCACTAATAAAGCCTCACCAAAGGCTAAGGAAGCAATACAACTGTGCCCTTGTAGCCTATATTCGGTAGCTAACAAACTAGCCAACCCTTGGAAAGAGGGCCAAGCATTGAGAAGCCTTTTACTTGTGGGGATCTTTACAAATGAACCAAATCAATACTTTGCACTCTCAAGCATGAAGATGATAGTAGAATGGTGGCTGATGATTCCAATCCTTTCTCTACATCACTAAGTTTTAGTCTTGGAATCTTTCTCTCTTATTGATCCATACAGAAAATTATGGTCATGAGAATAAAGATAAATGAAGTTGATATCAAGTGCAAGAAATAAAAGTACAGACCTAATTTGCAAAGTGCATTCTGGGTTATTTGGCATAAACTTGAATTTTCAGATCCTGGTGTCCGAGACTTGAAAGATATACACAGAAAAGTATATTGTGAATATATAATAAAATAATAGAATATGATAGATGATGAATACAATGTGCAGAGGTCTATTACAAGCACTTCACCTTAAAATGTTTTTTCTTCGATGTATAGGGAGAGAGGGATATTTGTCTTTAAATGCCTCACCTTCCCATAAGCTTTATCAACTAATATGTTCTTCCACTGGAAAAGGTATTCTGCTATTTGTCTGGATAGTAAAGATTTTGTCCAAATTGATAAAATATCTTTGGGTTCCAAGATGAGCTTGCCTTCATTGTGAAGGACTCATAATTCTATTTGTATTGGGTAATGATTTCCTAATCTCTTTTCAAACAAGATTTATGGAACACATTATGAACTCTGCTTTTATCCAGAAGACCTAAAGCATAAGCAACTTTGATTATTTTTCTGCTAATTTGGCAGGGGTCATAGAATTTTGGCACTAATTTATTTTCCCTCTTTGCTTAATTAAA
>ML779186.1:19721-29805 GCA_009831015.1 Picea engelmannii | reverse complement strand
TTTGGACCTATCCATCTCACATATAGCCATGAAATGTGCATTTTTGGTTAACTTATCAACCACAACAAATATACAATCCTTCATTTATGAGATTGATAATCCGTCAACAAAGTCCATTGAGTTTTCTTCCCACTTTTGGTTTGGAATGTAAAGATCTTGTAGCAAGACTTAGCATGGAAGATTTTAATTCTTGGTTCTTTGATATATATCACATTCATCAACATGTTTACGTATGTCATTCTTCATTCCTTTATAAAAGATTGATTGGCAAGTATTATAGTAAGTTTTCAAAAATCCTACATGTATGACTCATGGAGAATTGTGTGATTCTTTCAAAACTTGCTCCTTAAATTCGAATGATCATGATATGTGTAACAAACACACTTGGTGCTATTACAAAATTATCACAACAATGTGTAATGTATAAAATATATATTCTGAATGATGATTTACAATACCTTGTGATGGTATATATGTACACATTGACTAGTCAAAAGTTTGAAGGGGTATGATGTTAAGAAATGTAGCTTGGGTAGGAAATTCTTGCACAAGTTTCAGTGTGAACATGCAGGAAGTGATTCAAGAGATTTCATTGGTGATAAATGTAGCTCGAGTAGGAACTTTTTGCACATGTTTCAATGTGAACATGCAGGAAGTGATTCAAGAGATTTCATTGGTGACCACCTTGGAAAACTGGTCACTAATTTTATCTTGTAATTTTGCTTGAAAAATAAAAAATAAAAAGTGAAAATCTTATGCTTTGAAGTCAACTTAGTCTTAGGGATCTAAATGAAATGTTCTAAAATTTCCAGAACATTACTGACTTAGATTATGATTTAATCTTAGCCATACATTTCAAGATTGAGATAGGTGGAAGCTAGGATTGAGGAGATTAGTTATTTCTCTCAAAACATAAAGAAAGCAAGATAGGAGAGGTCGATCTCACATGAGAGGAGAGCAAGAGAACAAGAAGAAAGAAGAGTGCATCCAAAAGAAAAGAAGTAGATCTACTAAAGATACTAGCAAGATACCAGCAAGATACCAGCAGACCGTACATGTTGTACCACTGTTGTAGCCGTCTTTTCTTTATGCACAAGCCATAAACTTTCAGATCTGGCAGATCTGGCTGCACACGGTCTTCTGTGGATTGTTGGAGTGTGCTCCAATGTTGAGAGGAGAGGACGAGTGATTTGTTGTCCAAGAAAGGAAAAAACAGAGCAGGCCATACTGTTGTAGTTGTATCCTCTTTTACACAGATCGTACACTTCTGTTTGAAGTGATTTTATTGACCATACAATTGTTGGTTCAATCAGGCTACAGAGGTCACCTTATAAGATTTGATCAACGGAATGAGAAGTTGATTTGAAGGATAAATCCCTGTGTATGTATGTGTTTCATTTTTTCTTCCACTGTTCACTTTCCGCTATTGTGTGATTGATGCAATGTTCAAAAATTTAATTTTATACTGTTAAATAAATTTTGTTTTGAGTTATTTAATGAGAGAACATTAGGACAGCAATCACCTAGGGTTGGAAAATTTTACATGGTATCAGAGCTTTTCTCTGATTGAGATTTCAAGGGTTTACAACAGTAAATCAACTACCAGAAAGAAGGACCAGCACTTGGAGGGTTCAATATTCCTTTCAAGGACTAATTTTTAGATGTGGGAGTTTGTGCATCAGATCTCAAAAATGACCTCAACTAGCCTGAGATTCGAGGATAGACTAGATGGCACCTCAAATTTCTTGTCATGGAAAATGAGGGTTACACTCTTATTAGAAGAAAATGATCTTTGGGATATTGTCAAGGATGTCATGCCTTCACATACAGATCCATAGCAGTTGGCAGCCCACAAGAAGGAAGTGAAGGCCAAGCAGATGATCATGGATGCCAGAAAGGATCATTTGATCCCTCATATATCTGAGAAGAAAACGGCAAAGGAGATGTTTGATGCCCCAATTGGCCTCTACTAGAATGAGAACATAAACAAAAAGATGATATTGCAAATCAAAACTCAGATCCATAGAGATGACCAGATCATATACGATTATCAGCTACCTTATGAAAGTCATGCAGGTTCATGATCAACTTGCAGCAGCTGGGGAGAAGATTGCAGATACAAAGCCGGTGATTATCGCACTAAATGGATTCCCAACTTCATGGGAGTTGTTACACACCAGATTCTCTACAGTGTACCCTACTTATGAGAGGGAAACATTTACTTGGCCTAAATCATTTGCCTTCTCAAAACCCCAGGTCACTGGGGACGTCTCCCCTGGGCCTACCACCCTAAATAGAAAGAGATATCCTATCGAGGTGGCAGTGATAGGATAGTCTCCAATTACGTTAGTTTGCCTTCTTTTACCTTTCCTTTACTTCCAAGTACAAACTGTGCGATAACACATACCATGCATGCAGTGAAGGGTGTTGGATGTGTCAAATTCCAACTAGAGTCGGGAGTTTCTCTGGAGGTGGCAGGAGTGATGTATGTCCTAGGGATGAAGTTGCTCTCAATATCACCCTTGGAGGACATAGAGTATGCGGTGATGTTTGAGGATGGACATGTACTCATACGTTCAGAGGGAGCAGATACCCAGGATGCAGCAGTGAGGCTTGCCATCAGGGAGGGTATGTTGTAAAGGGTTTTGAGATAGCTTGTAGTGGGGTCCAAGGGGATCTTGGATCGTGGATCAGATCAAAGTGCAGTGGAGGTAGTAGGAGGGTCTTCCAGTTCAAAGGGAGCAGCTACAGCGGCCGCAGATTTGATGGGGTCAAAGATTGATCTAGGAGGACGTTCTTCCAGAAGTACCTTCCTCGCTAAGAGGGAGTGTTAGCTTTTGGGGTAGCTCGGACAGGTACTTCTGCATTGGCAGTGCCTAGCATGCAGAGGTGTCTAAGCTAGTAAGCAACACTCTCTAAAGTGGCTTTTATGTAATGACTAAAGTGACTTTTGTAAGGTTGAGTGACTTAAGTGATTTAAATCATCTTAATGAAAGATAAAGTCGTGACCGTTAGATCGTGAGATCCAAGATCTAATCTTGGCCATTGAGATCTAGGGTTAGGGTTTTTGTCATTAGGGAATTATAAAAGCAGATCTAAGGAGAGTGTGAGGCACACAATGAGTGCATAGGAGCAAGAGGGATCCTTGTTCATGTACTAGTGTCTAAGTGGGCAGGGCTGAGGAAAGGGTGCAGGGGGCAGCGAGGGAGATAGCAACCAAGTGGGCTAGGCTATAAGCTGCATCATTTTAATCCCCTAATGGGCCATTATCCCAGGACGGGAGCCCAGTATTTTATTTAATAAAATCAAACTCGGAATCGGTTTTCCCGCAAGGTTTTTTCCAGGGATGTTTACCTGAATCTCGTGTGCAATGGGTTTGGTTTATGTGTTAATGCTTCCGCTTATTTTTCATTGAGTAACCTAGCTGTGCTTTAGTTCAGTAAATTTATTTTGCTCGGAATTAATTGTCGTGTGCTAGGTTAGCAAAATTCAACACCCCCAAGTCCATCCAAAAGCTCGAAAGGTACCAGCAGCAAACTACATCAATGTGATGAAAATCACAATGTGAAACCTCATACGATATGAGGTGGAACACAACAAATTGTTGATGGTACACATTGGGCACACATGGACAGACAACACTATTGGACACAAATCCTATGGATTCCCCATTGGCTAGTTGGGGGTTTACTTCCATTGGTTACGAACTAAGACAAACCACCATATTCTCAGTGGTGATAGATTCTATCGTATTTATTCTCTCTTAGCACTTCGTTTTCTAGCACCCCATCTATTATAAGATCGAGCAAGGCACCATTGTTTGAATAAAGACTTTGGAGGTTCCCAGTCACCTTCATCCGCTAACTCAATCAAAGATGTTTAGCCCTTTTCTTTCAGAAAATCAATACCTTCAAACATACAGTTTTGCAGGAAACCCCTCAAGCCAAGCCTAGGGTTACTAGGCTCTCCTTTCAACGCGTCCCAAACGTTGGGGGTACTAGTTTGTAATGTCCCCCACCTCTTGAAGAAGAGGTTTGGAAGACTTAGTGGTCTAGGTGTCCCCACTAGGCCATAGTCTCACACTAAGGGGAAAGGTCAACAAGTTAAAGGTTATATTCTTAAGTTGACTTGATAAAAAGGTGAAAAAGGCATTAAGAGATAACTCAACAGAGAAATAGAAGAGTTGGAATGGGAGTTAGGGTTAACTCTAGAAGTTAAGTTAACTCAACAGGAAATTCGAGGAAAAAGTATAAAGAGAAGGCTAGGGCACACTTCTTGGGCATTCTGGATTTTGGTATTTGTTTGTTATTGCCTTAAGCATACAGTTTGGGGGTTTTGTTGATACAAACACTTGTGAGCAACTCAGTGGTGAAACATCCACTCACCTTGTTCCACAGCTTGGTCTCGGGGATGAAAGACTCCTCCACACCATTCTACCATCATCATCCATCCACCAACAGTTTCAGGGAATCAACAGGGCCATACTGTTTGTGAGTTTCTAGCAAGGGCGCACCATCCACAAGAGAAGAATTCGATCCAGCTATTCAGGAGGAGCGTTGGGCATTCCATCACTTGGGTTTTACTTACAGGCACTTCACCATCATTTTGAGGGCTTTTTCCAAGAGTTATCATCACTATTTCTTCAGCTACAGTTTGGGACGACTTGGAGGCTAGGGGGACGTCCCATTACTCAGTATTTCTCAGATCTAGAGAGATCTACTCAAGATCTGGATCTGAAACTTCTCCCACGGGGTTCCCATAGCCCAATCTATCTTCTTGGAGAGTTTCACATCATTTGGAGGCTTCCTTCTTCAGGGATGAGTTGCCTAGGGTTTCAGCTATTCAGGAGAGCGCAACTCTCTTAGTAGATTCAGTATTTGGAGGGGTTGACATTGGCAGTTCAGCTTGAGCTTTCAGGAGGGAGATCCCACCATCTTGATCTATCATTGGGCCGAGTTTGGACTCGTTTAGAGTCTTCTTCCAGCAGGGCCGAGTTGTTGAGAGATTTAGCCTTCTATTGGAGCATGGCATTCTTCAGCTGGAGGGTCTAGCATTCAGATCTGGTTATATTGGTCTTCATTTCTTGTTTAGCCTTTGGAGGCTTATTTTGTATCGACAGAGCATTTTGTAGCAGCTCATATCTATTGTCTTTCCGGCCATCTGAGGATTGTTCCAGATTGGCTATCTATTGTATTGGTTTCGTATTGCTCATAATAAAGGTCAGATCTTTGTTTGTGCTTCTATATCTTGAATGTATTATGATCTTCATGTGATGAATGAATCTTGTATGAACACACTTAATAACTGGATAACTCAATAAACACCTGCACATCAACAAATCAGTGGTAGTTAGTGATTCCAAGCAAAAAATTTGGCTTGGGATCATTACATAGTTCCCTTTAGATG
Organism: Picea engelmannii; assembly: GCA_009831015.1. Lineage (NCBI taxonomy): Eukaryota > Viridiplantae > Streptophyta > Pinopsida > Pinales > Pinaceae > Picea > Picea engelmannii. The sequence goes on along the minus strand of ML779186.1, from coordinate 24,399 downwards.
TTGTCAATACAAAAATAGACAGATACAAGCTAGTGAGACTACGTCCTCTCAACATGTTATTAGTAGAGTACCTAGTATCCTCACATTCACTCCAAGCATCGTGGATCTACTTCTATCTGACATCAAGGACCATCTAGTTCTCTTTGCCCACATCCAGGGACAAAGGGAAAGTACACATTACCAGTTTTCATTCTTCTTTATGAGGTTCATTGGCCTTGAATGTTAGGGGAGATTCTATGGGAACACCCTACTTCCTTTGAGGATTATGGACCGTGGACCCCTTAGCCTTGGAAACTCTCCTATGGATATTATCAGATCTTGCACTGGCCCGATCAAGGTAGTGGCTAATGGTATTGTCAGTCCTTCTGATTTGAGCATTGATACAAACATGTGACGACGTCGACCTCTTGTCTCAATTTCCATCTTTGGTCTTCATCTTTCCTTAAGGCAATTTGTACATATACTTGGGTCTTATAGCTTGTGGTTCCCCACTTTGGGCTTATTCCCTCTCACTATTTTTACAGTGTTTGCTTCGTTCACATTATTTTGGTGTCTTAGTGTTTAGCCACTTTTTTAGTACCTAGGGTTTTTTTCTGCCCCGGATCTTTTCTACTCTGCTGGATGTAATTTGGAGTCCCATCGACCTACTTTGGTCATTTGTGGACATTAATATAATTTATTTATTGTTTTTCTTCTTCTGATATTTACCAAGGTATAGGCTATAGCTCATAGTATGCTATGATAAGCATGGAATGAAAAATGTATAGTTACTTGCAACACTCTAGATGAGTGCCTCTGTAGACAATGTTTAATAGATGGCAAAATTTAGGAGCATTTTATAATATACTGCCCAGTTTGTTATGATATCAAAAATGGATAACACTACCTCTTTGAAAATCTTGTCGCTTGACAATCATCTTCATCAACTATGTTTCCCATAACTATTCTAGATTATTAGTTTTTTTCCTTTATTGTTCAACAGATGCCTTGGGAACTTCCCCATGCCATTGTCACTTGATGTGCTTTTGAGTCCAAATGAACTAATTTTGTCACTTGAAGCATTAATTTAATTTATTTATTTCTTCATAAGGACACCTTATTAGATAAAGCACTCCGAGACCTTCCCAGACAAAAATAATTTTTATATCCTTTTCCCAGCTTCATTATATTTTAACTTAGAAGAAAGCAAGAACCAGGTGCAGTGACTTTCCCCAACATGCAGCATGCAACTATACAATGCTCACCGCATCACCAGTTTTCAAGAATTCAAAACATCTCATCACAATTCTTTTTCCAGCCACAGATGATATTTTGGTAGTGGTAATAGCTAATAAATCAATGTCCGGCCAGGTCTGTGACTGTCAACCGGTGTTCCTTTTCCCAGGGTCATTCAGTTAGAACATAGAAGTGAGAGAGAACCACATGCAATGATCTCCCTCAACATGCAGCATGCAACTATACAATGCTCAACATCAGCAGTCTTTAACGATGCAAAACATCTCACAAAAAAAAATTCCAGCCACAAATAATATTTTGGTAGTGAGCATTAAAAGGTAAATCAATGTCAGGCCAGGTCTGTGACTGTCAACCATTGTTCCACAGAAATTGGTTATCAACTCAATAGACAACACATAAAAATAGCGACACCAGATATGGGTTAAAAAGTGGCTTTTATCAGTAAGAAATCGATCCTAAACAAGCGGCCAGTGCGAAGATGCCTTTATCAGTAAGTACTGGGTAGAATATTTGTTTAAACCTGCACACACTTGATTGAAGTGAAAATGCTCAAAGCTTGAAAGCCATACAAAACAAAGTTACAAACAAAGAACAATGATCTGACTAAATCTCCATTGCTTGAATCAACAGTTATTATGGTGATAAGTTTGACCTGAAAGCAACTTATTCCCACCTCCGCATGTGGAATTTACATACTGTATACCAACAAGATTTTTTTCCCTTTTATCTATTTACTGATCACGCTAAATTCCAACTGAAGATGCTTTATAGATTCCTCTTTAATGTACTCCCATTTCTTTTTTTTAGGCTTTAAACTGTATCATTGACCCTTTCTGAACATTCATAGAGATTAAGTTAAATTTTTCTACCCATACAACATCAAGAAAAACTCAGGCAATAAGATATTAATATTCCATGCAAACTTCCAGAAACTCCATCCATATGACCATTCATAAATCTTTCATTGGAGATAAATCATAAAAGAATTGGTAAACTTCAAGCCCAAAATTTGAAATATAATAAATAGCCTCTGAGACATACCATGAGTGGAAGCAAGATGCGATAATCCTTAGTGAGTTCAAACAAAAGCAGTACTGATGTAAGAGGAACTGAACAAACAGATGCTAAAGTAGCCGCCATTCCAACCTGTAAGAAGATTGCAGAAACCACTAGTATAATTTATGTTTATTGACATGAACTATTTTATATGCCGAGTGCAAATTCAAGATCGAAAATTGCCATGAAAGTGCAGTTGCATCAAATGACCACATTTGATCCAAATTGCATGTATTAATAATTTAATATTCAATGAGAGCTATGTCAGAAAGGAAAAATAATATATTACGAAACGATTTTTGAGAGAGAAGCTTACCAAAGCATAAGCTTGCGGGTGTGCCACTGCTGCATTACCTGGTATTGCTGCATTGATTAACTTGGCAGCTAAGCCACCAAAAACAGCACCAACTGCAGCACCAATCATCAAGCTTGGAGCATATAACCCTCCTACAAGACCAGACCCTTTGCAAAGGGACGTGGCAACCACTTTTGCACCAACAAGTTGAGTCAACAACCATATTCCAGGAGCAGATGCACTCTTTCCAGTATGCAATATCTCATCAACATTTGTGAAGCCCCAATACAAGATCCCAGGATACCTTAGAGCTATTAATCCAGCTCCTAAACCACCTAGAGCAGGATGTATAACTGTGGGTATCCCAAAACGCTCCTTAACAAACTCAAAGAACTTTGTGAACCATACCACCAAGCGAGAAAAGAGCACACTTACCACTCCACAAATCATTCCCAGTATGAGATACAAAGGAAGCTCTGCCAAATAGAGATCATTCTGTAAGAAACACTTATTTGAAACAAGCATCAAACTAGCTGAACATGTTGAAAGACTAACATATATAGAAAAGAAATACCTTCTCAAAGTAAAGTTTAAATAAACAGAGCATGTAATCAAAATAACAGAACCAAGGAAAAGGTCAAATCCTTTAAAAAATGTGAAAGATGAAAACAAACGGCCCTGTAAGAAAGCATTCCATGGCAATAATGCCCCAGATTGATTCTTGTCACAGAGAAGCTTGAGGGATATCCAATGGTTATGACTCATAAAAACCAATTTGTAGATATGAAGATTAAAGACGAGACAACACTGTCAAACACAAGATACACAGGAGATGTGGAATATATGATTTTAATATTTATTATAAATGGAGCCATTTAGTACAATGAGGCAGATCACCTTGTGTTACATGCATTAGGTATTGTGCTACCTACTTCACCTAACTGTCATCATTTAATATTAATTACACCTTATAATATTAAATGATATTTTATTACGTCATTAACACAGGCTGACTTTATACAACTTTGACTCTAGTATTGGAGTGTTAAAACTTGTTAGTTTTTTGTAGCTCGGAGGTACTTCTGCATTGGCAGTGCCCAGCATGCAGAAGTGACCGAGCAAAAGTCACTCTAGTGACTTGACTTTATAAAGTGATTTTATAAAGTTAAGTTGAGTCTTTTATTATTTAATGTGTAAAAGTGACTTTATAAAGTTTGGGTCACTTAAGTGATTTAGGTGAACTCAATGAAAGATTAAGTCACGTTCGTTGATCTTGTTGATCAAGATTGAATCTCAGCCATTGAGATCTAGGGTTAGGACAGTTACTTATTAATGAGTAAATAAAAGGAACTTGTGAGAGAGATGGGGTGCACTTTTCAAGGGAGATTGGAGGGAATGTTAAGAGGCACACTTTCCAAGAGAGATTGAGCTCAAAGGAAAAGAGAAGCAGCAAATAAGGATTAGCACGCATCCCAAGGAGAATAGGAGGCACGTATCCCAAGAATTATGGTCCGTACAGAATTAAAGCAGGAGGCAGTACAGTACAGATTTAGCAGGTCCATACAGCTGTTTTTATGCACAGAAATCGAAGCAAGGATTGCACAGATTTCAAGGCAATTTTGGGTGCATTTATTGCTGTAGCTTGTCCGTACAGAACAAGACCGTACAGCAGATATTTGGGCACAGAATTTGAGGCCGTGTTTGCTGCTGCGTTGACTGTACAGGGCCGTACAGGCCGTACAGTAAGCTTGCATGTTTTTCAAGGTGGTTTGGCACTGAAATCGAAGTGGACAGTTGGCAAATTTTTCTAGATAAGTACAGTTTCATTTGCTGAAAAAGAATGCCGTTGTAAACTCAGAAATTTTCCTGCGAGCTCAGTAAGAAAGATCTCTCCTTGGTTGGTTTTCCCTTTGGGGTTTTTCCAGGGGCATTGCCCAGAATATCTTGTGTCAAATGTGAAGATTTTTGAGGAACTAGAAGGCTGCCCAACAGGCCTGTCTTGTGACCTCTTATTGGGCTCTAAGTTTACTTTATCAAAGCTGTCGTTGTTGCTGTTTTAGGACAGCAAACAGGTCTGAAATTTCTGCCAAG
>ML779186.1:0-19621 GCA_009831015.1 Picea engelmannii | reverse complement strand
ATGATGCCTCTCTTGCCCCCTTGCACCCTCTTTAGCCAACCTTAGGCCAAACCTAGAGATTGATGGCCAAGATCATCTCTTGCCATCTCTAATCAATGCGTGAGATCTTCTCACAAGTATCTCACTTAGAAACCCACTTTTGGTTAAGTTTCCTAAGTTTGTCTCATGTCCTTTAATTCACCCACAAAGTGAATTAATTGTCACTTTTGCCTAAAATGACAATTTCACTTTTGACTTAAATCTCCTAAGTCAAAGTGATATTAGAACAAAAGGTAAAGTACAAGGGTCTAATCTGTTGATGAAAGCAGCTATGGGAGACATCCTCCAGCTTACAAACCTATGAGATGTGGAACACAACAGCTTGTGAAGTCTTTCCCTCAGCTTACAAACCTGAGAGAAAGCCCCTATGAAGGGTTCGTGGTTCTTGCCTGAGACAGAGTCAGGAATGTAAAGATGGCCTCCTCCATGATATGAGAGAGAAGAACTCCAGATGATTATCCAATGTAAGAGCAATCTATTGAGTTAGGACGTGCCTGTGGCTGAGCACAAGGTGAACGTGGGAAATCCCTAAAAAGCGTTGGGCACATCATCATGAGAACAGAAATGAAGATGATGTGATGGCCTCCTCTGAGCAACAGCAGAGTTGACGAGAAGAATCTAGATGATCCTCCTGTTGGTGGCAGTGGGAAAACAGATCTGTCGAGCAGACGTGCCTGTGGACGAGCACAGGAACATGTGTGAAGACCTGGTTCATCTGTGTGATGCAGTGAATCAGGTCCATGGCATCCCTATGGATGTGCCCCTAGTGGATGAGCACTAGTGGGTGTATCAGATCCTTTGCTATATGTTGTTCAAGAGTCAGACCTACCTGTAACCCTAGTTATTGTGTAAAGGGTACAGGTCAACCCTATCTTATTGTGTCTAAAGATAAACTGTAAAAGATAATTAATAGTAATAGTAATAGTAATTATTATAATAATAAATAATTAATATGTCTAAGTGAGGTCGGCCCTATTATGCCAATAGACACTTTAGTTGACGAGACAAGTCTAATATAAGTACGATGAAATCTTTCATTGTAGACACACACACTTGTGAGTTTTGGAAATTTCAGCAAGTACACTTCTTGGTCAAAGTTGGGCACCTCTCTTGGGCGCTAGAGTTCTAGGGTTTTGTGCACCCTCTTGTGTGCTAGGATATTCTTGGTGGTAAAGGTCTTTCTCTTGAAGATTATAGCAAAGGATTTGGCTGGGTTTTTCTCCCTTGTTTGAGAAGGGTTTCTCGGGATATATCTTGTGTTCTTGTGCATGGTGCTTCTTCATGTGATCTTGATTGTTGCAGCATTTATGGTTATGGTTAATTGTTAAAATGGAATGAACTTCATGCTTAACCTAATGCTTATGAAAATTCAACATAATCAATTCCCTCTTGTGGTTAGAGAGACACAACCACAAGGGGACCACTTCCCAAGGTACCCCAAAACTCAACACTCCCTCTTACCGAGGAAAGTGTTTCTCACCAAGCCCATCTTGTCTCTGAAGTAGACATGCTTGCCCCTTGGCAAGGCCTTGGTGAGAATGTTTGCCACCTTCTCATCAGTCGAAATATACCGAAGTTGAACTGCCCCATGCTGAACCCAATATCTGATGAAGTGATACATGATCTCAATATGCTTCGACCTGTCATGAAATACTGGATTCCCAGAGAGTTTGATACAACTCTGATTATCACAGTGAATGACAGTCGAAGGCAACTCCTGACCAAATAAACCAACCAGCAACTTACGAACCAAAGGGCCTCACAACTGGCCTGACTGGCTGCCATGTAATCTGCCTCAGCTAAACTCAAAGCAACTGACTTTTGTTTCCAGCTGAACTAGGAAACAAGTCCTGACCCCAACCCAAAACAACACCCTAAGGTGCTCTTCCTGTCAATGGCACATCCTACCCAGTCTGAGTCTGTGTAGCCAACCAAACTCACTCCATCCCCTCTGACATAGCAAACCAAAATCCATCGATCCTGCAATGTACCTCAAAACATGTTTTGCCCCAACCCAGTGAACACTCCTAAGCTACACCATAAATTGGCTAAGAGTGCTCACGGCAAAACAAATATCTAGTCTAGTGTTGACCAAATACATCAACAACCCGATCAATTGCCTGTATCCTGTAGCATCCACCAACTGGGAATCTGATGCGCTAAGCTTCTTCCAGTTGGTGACCATAGGTGTAGACATAGGCCTGCAGTCCTCCATCTGAAATCTGGTCAATATGTCTACAGTATACTTCCCTTGTCCCAGGAAGATATGACCCTCCTCCTACCAAACCTCCATGCCCAAGAAATAGTGCATCAACCCGATGTCAGTCATCTCAAACTTTGATGCAAGACTCATCTTGCACTCAGCTATGAGATGCTCCGCTCCCGTGATGAACAAGTCATCCACATACAGTATGAGAATAAGCATATCCTCAACTCGAATGATATAGCAGAGGTTAGGATTTGCCTCGTTCTTCTCAAACCCCATCTGAAGCAAATAAGAGTCTATCCGCGAATACCAAGCTCTGAGAGCTTGCTTCAGACCATACAGTTCCTTTCTCAGAAGGCACACGTGAGACTCTCTCTCCAACACCTCAAACCCCTGCGGCTTCTCTATGTACATCTCCTCAATAAATCCATTTAGAAATGTGGTCTTTACATCCATCTAATGTATCCTCCAACCCATCTCTGCCGCTATGGCAATAATACTCCGAATGGAAGTGTATCTCGCAATTGGTGCGAGTGTCTCATCATAGTCGACTCCCTCTATCTAAGAGAATCCTCTCGCCACAAATTGGGCCTTATGTTTCTCTATGCTGCCATCTGCAGCATACTTGGTCTTATACAACCATCTGGAGGTCACAACTGACTTCCCCATTGGCCTTGGCACCACCTCCCATACATCATTGTGCATAATGGAGTCATATTCCTCTAGCATGGCCTCTCGCCAAACCTATTGGTCAACTGCCTGTGCAAATATCTCAGGCTCTAAATCTGTGATGCTCGTCACCATCGCCAAGTAGTGCTCGTCACCACCGCCAAGTAGGACCCAACCCTCTCTGGTGCAATGCTCTCTTTGAACAATCTCTTGGGCTCTCCAACATTCTCCTTGGCTTCCTTCAAGGTCTCCTGAAACCATCTCAGTTTCCTCTTCCCTGGAGTAACCAAAGGAGAAGTGACATCTTTGTTCCCAAGAGTCTCAGCCTCAGATCTAATCCCAACACTCTGAGATCTTGAAGCCTTTGCACCCTCTACCTGAATACTCTGCAACTGTGAACCTGAAGTTGTGCGAGGTGACCTTGTCACCCCTAAAAATGGCGTACTCGACACCTAAGGTTGTGCCCCCTCTAATACATCAATCTGAGTCTCTAGGACCTCCTCAATACCATCTCTCGACTCGAGAGACCTCCTGAAAGATCTACCCTCCACAAATCTAACATCTTTTCTCACCACCACTTTCCGTTGTCATGGAATGTAGATTTGGTAGGCCTTCGAGACCTCTAAGTAACCAACTAAGATCCCCTCCTGGGTTGTGGGGTCTAGCTTTGTCCTCTTCTCTGAGGTGACATGAATATGTCAAGCATCCAAAAATCCTAATATGCTCAACATCGGGCCTCCTACCAGTGAAGGCCTCCTCGAGAGTCTTCCTCCCCAAAATTTTGTGGGGACTCCTATTTTGCAGATAAACTACAGCAGCACTCACCTCAGCCCATAAATAGAGAGCCAATTCCTGGTCATGCAGCATCAATCTCGTTGCACTTGTAATGGCCCTATTCTTCCTCTTGAAAACCCCGTTTTGTTGGGGGTTGTAAGGCACGGTCATCTATCTTTTGATCCCTGCTTGGGTACAGAAGTCCACAAACTCTGTGGAGGCATACTCACCTCCATTGTCTGACCGTAAGACCTTGATCTTCTTTCCTGTCTGGTTCTACACAAGAGCTTTGAACTCTTGGAACCTCGTGAAAACCTCATTCTTGGCCTTCGGGTAATAGATCCAGGTCTTCCTGGAGTGGTCATCTATGAACGTGAGATAATACTCACAACCACTCAAGGACACACGAGACATAGGCCCACACACATCTGTGTGTACTAAATCCAGTATCCCAGCTGACATGTTGTCACTATTGGGGTAAAGATTCTTGGTAAACTTACCAAGGGCACACCCTCTGCACACATCATGATGCTCTAAGTTGAACTGTGGCACTCCTGCCACAACCTCACAACCCTCCAAGAGCCCCATGATGTAGGTGAGCCATCCTTCGATGCCATAACTAACATAAGTAACAGTTATTGTCGCTACTCCCTGCCAAGGCATGCAGGGGCTAAAAAAGCAATCTGTATAGTTTACCATCCCTCACTCCAATCACTTGCCCTGAGGTGAGACAGGACCCCTTAGGGTGTATGAGGACCTTTGTCCCTTTGAAGGACACCTCAAGACCCATGTCCTAGAGGGTGGAAACTGATATCAAATTCTTCTTCAACCCAAGGACGTACAACACATCCCTGAACGATATGGGTGGCATAGTATCCCTCTGAAATGTCATTGGGCCACGCCCAGCAACTCTGACAATTGTGTCATCTCCAAGTGCAATCTCCATCTTGACCTCAGGATCTCTAAGATCAGTGAAGTGCTCTCTCACACCAGTATATGGCTCGAAGCTCCACTGTCTATATACCAAATGTTGGGTGTCGTCTCAACTGTCGTGCAACAAATAAGGCACACTCCCTCTCAAAATGTGTCGTAAACTCCTCCTCATCCGCTATAGTTGTTGTAGCACTTGACCTCTTCTTCTTGTTGGGACATTGTCCAGCATAGTACCCCATCTTCTTACAAGCAAAGCACTTCACTTTGCTCATATCTCTCTTCTGCCCACTTCCCCTCTCCTGTGGCTTGGCCCCCATCTTGAGATCATCTAGCACCCTTGCCAACCTTCTTCTTGCCCTTTGTCCAAAGAGCAAGATCCTCATCACCCTCTGAAGTACGTTGTTGTCCTGAAGCTCTAGAGTTGCATCTCAGCTCCTCTTGTACGAAGTCATCTCAGAGTCGCTCCCAACTGCACATAGCCTCCCTGGCCACGATGCCTTGCACAAAAGACCCCCAAGGTTTGGAGAAGTCGTTTAAGGTTGTCATCACCAAAACCATGGGGTCCACAATCTCCCCAACTGCTGCCAACTCATCTCAAGTCTGTGTAAATCTCCCGAGGTATGAGGTCACCGACTCTGACTTGAGCATTTGAATGCTCCTGAGCTTCTCCTGCAAAACCATCTTCCGGTTCTGATTGGGACTCTGGTAGAGCTTGCACAATGAGTCCCACATCTCAAAGGCATAGTCTTTCCCAGTCAAATGGTGTATGACATGGTCTCTCACCGCATTACAGATAGTCCTCTTAGCCTTGGTGTTCCCTTTCTTGAACTATGCTACCAGCAAGGGAGCAATGACAAAAGGAAGAACCACTGGAGCTTGAACTATATCCCATAGTTCAAGATCCTCCAAGACAAATATAATCTTGGTCTTCCAAGGGGACCAGTTGCTAGCTTCGGCTAGCCTATCCTCTGCCCTCATCTGAGTCACCGACATGGTTTTCCACTGAAACTCAAACTAATGTTGAACACTGCAAAAGAGTACAACCTCACTCCTGTCAACACAGGTGTGACAAGAGGTGCCTAGGAGACATTGCTTCACGGAGAGAGAGGTGTCCATTCTATTAGAGATATAAGGCTTACCCATGCAATAAAGTCACCTTAGTGACTTTAGGTTAAAAGATTAGGGTTTTTCGTCTCCCAAGGTTAGGGTTTTGGTCTCTCAAGCTCTTTACAAGAGTGAGGACCCTCATTGTAGTGTCGTACCATTCAATAATAATATTGTTTAGTGTTTACAGAGATCACATCTTCAGTATCATACCCCTACCTAGGGTTTCTTTGATTCTTGTAATATGGTATCAAAGCAGGTTCGTTATCCGACCTAGCTAGATTTGAGTTATCTACATTCCACGGATTAAAGATGAACCGTTGTTTTTTGTTTGCATGAAGCCACCCTTTTATATATTCCAAACCCAGGTCAGCCGCCAAAAGAATGGATCTGCAACCAATCGTAAAGGAGAACTCAGGCCCATAGATCTACCTGTGAAGGAGCTGTTGTGTGAGTTGTTGTTAGAGGAAGGATACACCGCCAAGGCAGCCACCATCAATTTCTTGTTTGGATTGGGCCAAGCTGCAATTTATTTGTTGTAGTCGCTAGTTTGGTGAATAGAATCTTACCACCATTCCATTTGCATAGAAGAAAGACAAAATCGAAGATCGAATCAGATAACTACAAGACAGGACTTTCAAAAACATCTCTTTGGCTGCATTCTAGCAGCGTGAGACCGGAGATCGAATCATATTATTACTCCATGGAATAATTTATTTCCGATAACTTACTTTTGGCATTCGAGTCCTGTTGCAAAACAGATTCAGTCGCGACGCAAGGGTATCGTGTTATTCGACACCGTTTCAAGTGACATGTGGGTTTCCCTATTACATGACTACGAACTTTGGGTATCCGACCTCATGCAGTTGACAGGCTGACAATTTTCTATGGGGCTTGAAATAGATTGCCTGCGAGGACATTCGACATGATTTTTTTTGAATTTGAACGCCAATACTTTGGCAGTTTTTGATTTCGAACCTTATTACAATTATTTCTAGTGGAACCTAATCCCTGTGGATTTGACCCACGGGAAATGGAGGGGATAGATTGATTATGCTTATACTTTGGCAATAGATTAGCAAAAGACAGAAGAAATAGAATGCCACTATTACAAGAAGTTGGGTCATACAACTTGGAATTGTAGACAGCGAGCCAATGACGTTCTTAAGGGAAAGGTCAAAGATAGACAACATATAGTGAATATAGCCATGATTGAAGATCCATCGGATGCTGACGATGGTGAAGAATCTACTGAAGAAAAGGGATTTTATGCATTTTAGGAAGCCCGCGCTTTGAAGACAAGCAGGGATCAATTAATAGCTCAAAATGGATTGTTCCCCAGTTAGTTCAGAAGTTGTGGATCTAGGGAAAAATCCCTCATTAGTTGGAGAGACATGCATGTGGATTGCAGACTACTAGTGAGGTACACGACATGCATATGGATAGTTGTCCAGTGATTGACTTCGAGAGATTTGTGATTCAGGAGTTCGGGGAGGTGGAATTTGAGAACTCAGGAATTCAACTTTGTAGCTACACCGTTACCTTGATGGAGCTCAAATTGGTTGGGGAACTATGATCAAGGAAGAAGCTTCTAAAGGATGTTATTGATGTTTAGTGTTTAGTTTATGTGTTTTACAATTAGTATATCTACTTGATCTTAGATTGTTATCTTTCAACATCGTACGCCTTATGGGGGGGTATTAGAGAATCGATATATAAGGCTTACCCATGTAATAATGTAACCTTAGTGACTTTAAGTTAAAAGATTAGGGCTTTTCAGCTTTTTAGGTTTTACGTTTTCTAGGGTTAGGGTTTTGGTCCCTCAAGCTCTTTATAAGAGTAAGGAACCTCATTATAATATCGTACTGATCAATAATAATATCATTCAGTGTTTATGGAGATCATGTCTTCGGTATCATAACCCTACCTAGGGTTTCTTCGGTTATTGTAATACATTCTTGGCTCTTTTCTCCTTTGAGGGGCTTGCTTCTTTGCACTATTCAAGTGGAGACATATGTTGGTTTTCTATGTTCTCCATGTGTCATATGTGTATATATTAGTTATTTCAACTGACCAAATCCTTGTCATAGATTTTCTTTGCATGCCTCTCTTATATTCTCCCTCATAAGAAGATTAATATTATGACATGTGTAGATAGTCGTATACATTGCATTAGATGACCTAGTTTTCCCCTTCTAGGCCTCTTAGCCACAAATCAACATTCAACTTAGAGCACTTTCTACATATTTTAGATGACTAGCTTGTTTATGTGGACCACCTACATCATTCATTGCACAACCTTAGGTTTCCTCTTATCCAACATAGAGTAGGTTCATTCCAACTACGAGTTGAGACAGATCTAGATATTCTTTTGTGGGGAACAGGATCTGCGAATTTTGCTCCGGACATGAAGTGAAGATTGAGACTAGAGGGAGGCATTGTTGTCTTTTTAGAGATTTTGAGGGGGGGAGCAGGGCACTTTTACCTTCTTTTGGGACCTTCACAAGATGCTTGGCATTGTTTCTTAGAAATGTGGTCACCTTTAGATGTTGGTTAGGTTAGAGTTAAATTGGATCAATATGATTGATTGTGTTTTTCTTCTACCTATTTGAATTAGTTGGAGTGTGAGACACTTTGTAGATGCAATTGACATATGTGCATACACCAATAGATTGGTTTGGCATTGCTCCTTCACTTGCATTGTTCAAAAGTCAAGGCACAATGGGGGATGCAATAGTTAGAATAAGTTGAGAGTTGCTCTTTCTGCCACCTAGTCTAGAGGTTGTGACTGAGGTTGTATCATTGGCTACTTCACTTCTTGTCTAAGTTGAATGGATATAAAAATGGGTGCAAATATAGATAATATCCATTACTTATATGTTTTCCAAGAAAGTTTAGATATAATAACATTGGGATAGGAAATATATGATCATATATAAGAATATGTTAGTTAGAATATGTTGAGAATTGCTCTTTCTGACACCTAGTCTAGAGGTTATGACTGAGGTTGTATCATTAGCTAGTTCACTTCTTGTCTAAGTTGAATGGATACAAAAATGGGTGCAAATATAGATAATATCCATTACTTATATGTTTTCCAAGAAAGTTTAGATATCATATCATTGGGATAGGAAATATATGATCATATATAAGAATATATGTATATATCGTCATATATATACAAAATCATTTCAGCCCCAAGGTTTACCTCAATTTGTTTTTCTATCCACCCAAGGCATGTTGTCGACGAGGAGTCCATAGGTCATATGTTCAAATCTAGTCAAGTCTCGTAGGGTTAATATATGTTATTGTGGTTGGTGGTTGAGGGGGGTATGTTGCGATGTTTTCCTTAGAAAAAAATATACAAAATAATTTCATGAAACATAGAAAATTCGAAATACCATTCATGGATTTAGGAATACAACTCGAATGATGAATAAATAAATAGGACACACACAATTGGTGTCTCATTACTCTACTGTCTAGACTCTAAATATCATCAGTGTCAAATACAATCACTTAAATTCTATATATCATCAATAATCTCCAGAGGGCTTAGAATATTGGAAAATGTGTCACAATTTGATTAGGATGCAGACACTCCACTTGAAGAGGCTACTATTGATATAACATCTCCAAATAGATTTAGTTGAGTCATGGCATTCAAGTATATGTCCATGTTAGTTATTTCTAGGATTATTGGGTGGACAATATTGCATATCCTACTTCTGATGTTGATGAGGGGATTTTCAAAATTGTGCTCTATAGGTAGACTGGGGCTCTAGGGTTTGAGGTGTATGGTACGTTTGTAAACTTGTTGTAATTGTCCTTTCCCCACATTTACTAGGTGCCTTTTTCTAGTTATTGGCTTGTCCTAGCCATTCTTGGCCTAAACTTCTTGCCACGTGGTCTTTGAGAGCTTATAATGGCTATCATAGAGCCCAGAAATGGGTCATTTGACTCTAATTTTTCTTTGATAATTCTTGGCAAGCTTGAGTTTGGAGACAAATAGAAAAATGGCACCTTTGAAGAGACCAAGGAAGTTCACCCCCAAGGCATATCACGAGGTCTTGAAACTAATTTAGACAAGTCCCCTATTGATACACATGTTTTTGAATTATGGTATTTTTGTCATGAATACAAGCAACACACCTAGTTGGGACACTTGGAAATCTCTTGGTAGTTTGATGGATGCCCTTCATCGAGGCCTCATGGAGGAGTCACTTGTTCGAAGAGTGCCCTACAAGGGATGTGGAACGTTGTGCATCATGGAAAAGGGATTCAAGCCATAGTTGGCATGTGGCAGTTTGGTTCCTTGTTCGGAGGATTGGAGATGGCTTGGGGACGTGTGTGGCTTCGACAATGTTCTTGTAGGGTATTGTTGACCCAGTGGAGTACATTACTTTGCAGGATAGATGGAATCCTTGGAGGCTCGTGATGGAGTGGTGTGGACTTGCCTTGTGTAACAACATCACCTTGGAGTCATTCTTGTGCATGACATCACCACCGGAGCATGACACTTGTACTCTAGAGTGGACGTCTCACTTGTGTGGCCTACAAGGGCTCATGTAGGTTGCTTGTAAGGGCTTAGGTCCACATAGTATTGTTGGTCGCCCTTACCTCTCATATAAATAGAGGAAAGAGTGAGTCTTTCCACGACATATTTATTCACCCACTTCTATTCACTCTTGTAATAAAATGTTATTATAGGAAGAAAGTGCACACTACTCTCTCTCTCTCTATAGAGTCTTCATATGTGCTTGATTTCTCACTTTGGAGTGCTAGGGTTTCTCGGTCTTCTTGGAGCATCTTGGATGTCTAGGGTTAGGGGTTATCCCTTGGACATTGGAGATTAGGCTTTTGTGATAAAACCCTAGGGTGGATTTGTGATGAAAAAGAAAAGAGGACGTCTTGCCTTGGAGATTGTGTTGGAGAGATTCTTGCACTTGGATCTTCTTGATTGAGCTAGGGTTTGAAACTTTAATGATATGCCCTAGCTAGGGATTTTGGGATAGTTGAAGTTTTTGTACTAGCCTTGAGAGAAGGTTATGTTGTGTACTTGTACTTCATATTGAGCTTATATGCAAAGTTTCCAACGGTCCACATGTTGTGTTTCCTCCTAAGAGGTCACAAGTTAAAATCTGGAGGGGGGTAGGGTATGTATACCTCCATAGAATTTAGTAGTCAAATCGTTGTGCGGAGGGGGTCCCTTGTCCCACAAACAAGGGGGTCTCATGCACCAATTTGGTGTCTGGCTTGGCCGTGACCTTAAAATTAGATTATTATTATTATATTTGAATTTCAGCTATATATGTTCTTTATGCTTTGCTATTTATGACCATTCATGTCTTGTTGATTGGACACAAATAAAATGGAAAATTGTTAAGTGATTTGAAATCTAAGGAAGAATATAAGGCGCTGATTTTACTGATGCTATACTGTTGTAATTACTCTTGTAAAAGTGCATTTTCAGATTTGATTATTGGCTGATAAGTTGCCCTAGAAGCGACTGAAACTCGTCTCTTTGTTTAGTATCTTTTCTCCTTGAATTGCCGAGAAGTTTGAAGTGAATTATTGTGATCTTTCCACTGCTATTTTATACTTTACTTTATGGTAGTCCTAAAGGCTGAAAATTTTAGGGCTAAGATTGAGGAAACCTTCTCCTAAGAAGGTGAAATTTCAGTTTTGCACTAATTGCTTGAGTGCATGAAATTTCCACATGGATCAGAGTTTGTTATGGTTGAGATCACTCTCAAGCAAGAGGGAGTTTGTATATCAGGTGGAGTTTACCTAGGAAAGGTACTTGACCTACTTATGGACATTGGGTGTGAAAACCTAGGTTGCTTGGGAAAAGCATTTGTGCCCTAGAAAGGGTTTTGTTTACTTCATATATTGCTGATTTTTTGTGCACATGAGACTTTTCAGGATGTGTAAGGTGACTCTCTTTCTAAGAGAGTGTGACAAGTTGGATGGAGCTTCAAATTTTGTTCCATGGAATCTCAGTCTTTAGATTCTTATGGAGGAGGCTGATCTTTGGGAGCATGTTGAGAAGGAAATTCTAGAACCTACCAATCCAACACAATTGGTCGCTCATCAAAAGAAGATGCCAAGGTGAAGAGAATCATTCTTGATTTTTTGAGGGATCATTTTGTCCCACACATATTAGATAAGAAGTCAGGTAAGAGCATGTTTGATGCTTTGGTTAAGTTATTTCAAAATTCTTGTGCTTCTTGACAGATGCTCTTGTGAAGCCAGATCTCCACCATTCTTGCATGAGTACTACAGTTATTGTCGTGAGCTACTGGACCAGGATCAATTGGTCGCCATTGGAACAAAGGTGGTGGATCAAGAGATAGTGTCCATTGCCCTTGAGGGGCTTGCTCCTTGTTTGTGGCAGGGAAAACATACTAGATTTCCTAATGCAATCTTGTGCAAGAAGAAATTAGAATGTAGTTTGGAGCAACAAGGGGAAGTAGATTCTATTGATCTCGTCGGGAAGATGAAGAAGGGTAGCAAGAAAGGCTCCATGAAGAAAGACGCGATGGATACAAGAAAGAAGGACCTGAGTAAGGTTATGTGCTTTCAATGCCATGAGATGGGATATTATGTAGGACAATGTCCATTGAAGAAGAAGGGAAAATGTGTGAAGTAGGCTGTAGCCAGGAATATAACAGGTGTAGAGGAGATGTCCTCTCATTTTGTGACTACCTTTTCCATGACTTCTTGTTTATCTTCTAATAGTGTATCTAGTGTTGGTTGGCATGTCAACAATGGAGTTTTGAGACACATGACATATGACAAGTTTCTATTCAACAGGATTTACAGGCAAGAGCGAGGCATGACTGTGGAGCTTGGTGATGATGCCACGTAGCTTGTGAGAGGAGTTGGCCCCTTTCATTGTGGATGCCCTTAGGTGATGTTCTTGAGACAAGTGGTACGTTATTTGTTCTGGGTATGAGGGAAAACCTCCTTTTAGTTTCTTACATGACAAATATGCATTGGAGAGTTGCTTTTGAGGGACAACAATGTACCATCAATGATTGTAGTTTCGCTAGTTTGAGGACTTTAGCTATAAGGGTGAGAGAGGATGGCCTTTACATGTTATTTGTTGATCCAATGCAACTCTTACATTCTAGCTAGAGGTTGATATGGCCTTCCAGTTCTTAGGAGGCACATGCATGGTGAAATATCATTGAGCCATGTTTAAGTTTAGGCACAAACACTCTGATTGTATCTCATATAGATGAGGATGTGAGATCTTTTAGTGTGCAGGGTTCTCCTTCAGTGATTGAGGAGAATGTGGAGATTGCTACTCTGGAGGCTTAGGAACATATAGGAGAATGTGGAGATTGCTACTCTGGAGGCTTAGGAACATATAGGAGCGCCCAGATCGTTACTGAGGGTGAATGTACCCCTAGGAGATATGCTAGTCATGTAGCATTGGTTTTTTCAATTCAATAGATTTCCAATTGTTCATTGGAGGAGAGGTGTGATACCTTTATGGAGGATGTTGAGATTGATTTTAGAGTTGTAGTTGATGGGAGTATTGTGGAGTACAGATCCAGGAGGGATTTCAGTTCTTTAGATCAAGGGAGTTTTCCTTGGTGATACTCTTAATTCTTGATTCTCTTGAGATGAAGAAGTTAATCTAGTTCAGGTTGGTTCAGTTTCCAGAGGATTTGAGCTACATGAGAGGGATTCTCATGTTGATAGGTTGATAATGACTTTGCGTAGTTTGATAACTATACCACAAGTTTGGCATGATGCTTTTGTTCCAGAGAGATATTCATTCATATTCACTGGTGGTCATCATTCATTGAAGGATCGAGGTGTTATGATAGCATGTGAGATAGGTTCTTTACATATGACAATGGTTGATTATGAGACCACAACAGGTACAAATTTGCATCGAGTAGATTTGGTGGAGTTGTAGAGGGAGTCGATAGGTGTTAGTGTAAACGTTTTCCTTGTGAAGGAGTGTTAGATTTTTGTGTTACTTCCAAAGTATTTACACCATGTTTGGGGATGCTTCATGAGATTTGGAGAACATGGTGTATGTTCAACCCCTCGATGGTCTAAGATCGATTGTAGCATGAGAGATGGTTCATGATGGATATGCACAACTAAGATAGCTTGCTTAGTGGATACTTGACCTCAGTTGCTTGCAAGCTCGATGTTCATCCCTTGTGCATTGGAGATCTCTTGGTAGTTTGGTGGACGCATTTGATTTATGTCTCATGGAGGAGCCACTTGTTTGAAGAGTGCCCTACGAGGGATATGGAGCATTGTGCATCATGGAGGAGGGCTTCAGGCCCTTGTTGGCATGTGGCAGTTTGGTTTCCTACACAGAGAATTGGAGATGGCTTGGGAACGCCCGGGGCTTTGACAGTGTTCTTGCAGGGGGTAGCTAACCCAGTGGACTACTTTGCTTTGGAGGATAGATGGAATTTGTGGAGGCTTGTGATGGAGTGGTGTGGACTTGCATTGTGTAGCAACATCACATTGGAGTCATTATTGTGCACGACATTGCCATTGGAGCATGACACTTGTACTCTAGAGTGGACGTCTCACTTGTGTGGCCTATAAGGGCTCATGTAGGTTGCTTGTAAGGGCTTAGACCCACATAATATTGTTGGCCTCCCTTACCTCTCCTATAAATAGAGGAAGGAGAGATTCTTTCCACAACATATCCATTCATTCATTTGCATTCGCTCTTGTGATGAGATGTGAAAGAGAAGAGAATGTGCACTAGCCTCTCTCTATCTAGAGTCTTCACATGTGTTTGATCTCTCTCTCTCTCTCTCTCTCTCTCTCTCTCTCGTCTCTAGGGTTTCTTGGTCTTCTTGGAGCATCTTGGAGGTCTAGTATTCGGGTTTATCCTTTGGAGATTAGATATTAGGGCTTTTTGATAAAACCCTAGGGTTGATTTGTGAAGAAGAAAAGAGGAGGATGTTTTTCCTTGGAGGTTGTGCCAAAGAGATTCTTGTGCTTGGATCTTCTTGGTTGAACTAGGGTTTGATGCTTTACCCTAGCTAGGGCTTTTTGGATAGTTGGAGTTTTTGTACTAGCCTTGAGAAAAAGCTATGGTATGTACTTGCACTTCATATTGAGCTTATATATGAAGTTTCCAGCTATGGTATGTCATTTTCAGATTTGAATTTCATCAATATATGTTTTTTATGCTTTGCTATTTACAACCATTTATGTCTTGTTGATTGGACATAAGTAAAAGGGCAAATTGTTAAGTGATTTGACATCTAAGGAATAGTACAAGGAGCTGATTTTACTACTGTTATATTGCTGTAATTACGGCTGTAAAAGTGCATTTTCAGAGCTAATTTTTGGCAGATAAGTTGCCCTAGAAGGGCCTAAAACTTACCTCTTTGTTTGGTATTTTTTCTCGTTGAATTGTTGAGAAGTTTGGGGCTGTTTGAAGTGAATTATTGTGAGCTTTCCACTGTTGTTTTATACTCTAATTTATGGCAGTCCTAAAGGATGAAAATTCTAGGGTTAAGATTTGGGAAAACTTATAGGAAGAAGGTGAAATTTTAATTTTGCATTAATTGCCCGAGTTCATGAAATTTCATCAAATTTGAGCACTAAAATCCCAACTAATGGCTTTATTTTGACATTCTTTCTTGAATAGTTTGCATGTGAGGAAATTGTCTCCCATGCCACTTGGTTTTCTTGAAATAGATAGTTGTTTTCTTTCATTGGTTTGAGGACTTCTTGGTTGAGTAGAGCACCCGACTTTGCTGCCTTGTGTGGGTGAAGTTTTTGGACCTATTGATGAAATTCTAGTTGTTCCTTAAAGACATTTTCAGGCCTTTGGGTAGTTTCATTTGCCATGAATTGAAGTGCTTTTTCAATTCCTTCCCTCAATGGAGGATCTGTCTGAAAGTTGACTTGTAGAAAGATCTTAAGGAGCTTGTTGTGATTTGGGTGGTTGAAAAGATGTTCATGCAAACCTGTAAGGTATATCAGTGGATCTAACACTTGTTTTTGATGTCAGAGTTTGGACTATAAGATCGTAGTTTTCCGTTTGATGTTTATGCTTAACCCGATCCAATTCTAAGTTAATTAGGCACATTTGACTACTCAAAGTGTTGTTTCTTCTCAAGCGAACAATGATTTGTAAGACGGTTGGGTCCAACACTCATGTAAATGCTCGCAGGCTAACAAAGCCACTATGGCCCAAAAGACTTGAGCTAGTTGGCCATTGACCTAATTGTTGCTATCAATAATAGGTTGCCATTCTAGGCCATGAGTAAGGAGACTATGCGAGCTTATCAAGATACCACCCCTCGTGGTGTTGGAAAAAGGGATTGCTCTCCACTTCCCGTTTGGAATTCCTAGGTTTCCCCAGGTCTTGAAGAGGCCCAAATTAAATCAAATGTCTGCACTATGTTGGATTAATTCTCTCATTTTCTTCAAGCCTTTCCCATTTCAGATTCATTCGATGTCCTAGCTATGCTAAGTGAAAATGTGAATGATGGTCATATGGTTGCCTTGGCTTCTCAATCCCAATGAAAGTAGTGTTCTAGAATGTCGGGGGGCAGGGGGGGTGCTTTCGAGCCCTTGTTGTAAAGTTATAGTTTGAAGAATTAGGAGTTTTCTTCAAGACATGGACATTTTTTGCTTGCAAGAGGTTAAAATTACTAGTTTTCTATTAAAGAATGCTTTGAACTTTATTTGGCCAAATGCATATCTCCCCCTCTATATTATGTCTCGACGTAAAATATTATGTTAGATGTGGCACATCTGCACCAATTGTTGCAATGTTGGGGAGGGGTGACTTGCACAATGAGAAGAAAGCCCTTTGACACTTTTGTGGCTTTGTTTGTGCATTCTCATAAATCTCATTGATGAGGGTTAGGCAAGGCATTGGGCTAGCTAGGCAGTGTGGAAGAGGAGAGATCAACATCATCATCAGCCATGCAACCCTCCAACATGATGTTATTGACTCTTCAGTTTACCATTTTAGAGCTTGAGAAGTAGCCAAAGAATGATGGCAAGGATGTTGTTGTACCAAATATGTGATTGCAAAATAAGAGGCAAGCCCTTGGGTGGCCCGTTCAAGGATGATGAGGAGATTATACCATTTGCATAAGGTTTGATTCCCTTTGCGACACAATTGTTTTGCATTATAATTTTGTTACTTGTTTTTGTGAACCAACATGGTATTTATTTTTGGGCACTAAAATATTTTTTTGAATTTCCATATTTATGTATATTGTGATAGGGCAATTTTGGTAGTTATTAAAACTTTTAAATTTTTTGAGTAGATGCTTGAAGTGGGCACCCTTGTGACACTTTTTTTTGGTAAAAAATGTCTTGTATGTACACGATTGTTCTAAGACAACAATTGTTGCTCTTGCTCTTTGTATATTTATATTGCATCTCATGCATTTTTTAAGGCTTACTTTTTAGAGTTTACATTTTTTGTTAAACATATTTTGTAGCATGTCTAGGTAGGAGTTGGTGTAGGCACTCTTCTTGTTTTACTTGCTAATGACTTTTGATGTGTAGAAAGGAATTCGAGTCTAGATGAGTAGTCCAAAACTTCTTTGTACCATACTGTAGCTCTCACCTTCATCTTGTTCTTTTCTCACAATTTATTTTGATGAAAATGTTGCTGGAATGTAAGCAGTTCTAGTCCTATAGGCTAGTGGCCTCGTGGGTAGTTTATAAGATTTTGCTCTATCTCTCATTGCTCAAGCCCCCACAAATTAAGGTGTGAAAGAAAAAGATGGAAAGAGCCTAAGGAGTGTGATCTGTGGGTTAAAGGCCGTGGAGTAGAGCAACTCTTCCTTCTCAAATGTGAAGCACACAACCATATTAAAAAACAGTCAACACTAGAGAGGGTCACTTGGGAAAGAAATTTTGAGGCGATCAAATGGAAGACATAGCAAAGAGAGCAACAAAGATGATGTTCTATAGGACAAAGGTTCCAAAAGATGGAAGGCAAGAGGGATTGATGCACCCCATAAGAGGTCACCCAAATGAGTAGTTATATAACGAGGATTAGATAAACAGGATCAGATAATCATTGTTCGCCCACCTGCTATGTCTTTAAATTTGTACTTTTCTTCATTTATACAATTACACTTCATTTTAATTTACAAAGGTTGGCACCACAAAGATTTAACACTACATCCCATAGGTCAATTTGGTCTGGTTGACATTTAATATAAATTTTATTCTATTTTATTCTCTTCTCTATCACTCTCTCTCTATAGGGGGAATGCATGTGTGTGCACTGTGTAACAATGTGCATATTTTTATATGATAGTAGAGCCAAGTTGGCATCTGGGGGAGAGAGAGAGAGAGAGAGAGAGAGCTCAACACTAGGCATCTAGGAGTTGCAACGAACAATTAAGGAAGATCATGGCACATTAGCACAGGTTTGCACAAGAAATGTGGCACGTGAGAGACAATTGTGTGAAGCAATGAATCACATGCATCACACAACAAATTAAAAAAAGAAAGTATGGTTTATGGTATTTGATTTATTTAATTAATATCTTAAAGGCTCATTGGATTAAATTTTAATTATAAAGTGTAACCTTAAGACATTGACTAAATTAAAAAAACTGAACTATAGTGGTTTGAGTGGGGTTTTGATGGTCATACAAATAGATCAAAGGTA
The DNA here is from genome assembly GCA_009831015.1 of Picea engelmannii. Classification (NCBI taxonomy): domain Eukaryota; kingdom Viridiplantae; phylum Streptophyta; class Pinopsida; order Pinales; family Pinaceae; genus Picea; species Picea engelmannii. Next base: position 1,247 of record ML779186.1, on the reverse strand, counting down.
GGTGGTGATAGTCTGACTCACAAACAACAGAATGACAAATGATGACTTCACAACAAAATTATTAAAAATAAAAATTAAAACAAAACCAGATGGATGGCTTTGGGAAGGTCTAACAAAGGCGGTGAGGCTATAGTTTAATTTTTCAATGGTCTTCTAGTCTAAGAAGTAGAGTAAAACTGAATTGACAATCGTAGAGGCTTAATATTTCCTAAGTTAAAATAAATATAATATGAAAGAAAAACTCAATGATCCTGCAAAAAATCAGAAATTAACTAAGTCCATCACTAGAGAGAGTTCACCCAAGAATTGTTTAAGTACGGGCATGTAGTTTTGGTCATTGTACCAAAGGCACATATTCACATGGAATCATTAAAGTGAGATGCATATAGCAACTTTAGTCTGAACCAGAGTGACAATTTGGCATTGTATGATGGATAAGCTAATATTTCAGTGGTAGAACTCCAGAATTTAAAATTTAAGGAAAAGATGCAAAGGAGAGGCCAATCGAGAATAAAATATGAAGAAACTAAAATGTTACATAAACCCCCAAAGATAAACTTCTTCGTACTTCTCTGTGTGCAAAACTTTAATATTTAAAGTTTAAGATTTAAATTTTCGAGTTTTCAAAATTTAAAGTTCAAAGATAAAAAAAAGTTGTTAAGATTTAATATTTTGTTTAAAATTTAAAATTAAAGTATTCAAAATTTAAAGAAAAGGTCCTTAAAATATTACATAAAAACCCCCAAAATACACTCTTCACTTTGTGCACTTCGCATGGTGGCTAAACTAGGTTTGTTTCTTGTGATCTGACTAGTGGAGTTGTGGAAAAAGTGAGAGGATTAGCTAGTATAAAATTTAAATACTGGTTGGGGGGCCTTTAAAAACTTAGCTTATGTGAGAAAATGTTTTTTCTGAAAAATAAGTCTACGTGAAAAGCATTGGCCAAAAAATTCAATCGAAACAAGCATGACGCAACCCCACCCTCGGCGGCACGGTCGCTCCACCAGGACCTTCACTATCCACGGCCCGAAGGGTTCGAACCCCTCCTATTCCCCTCGGGAATTCTTTACCCACAGAAATACTACCACGCGATTCTCCCTTCGGAAATCGGGAGATCGGGTCTCGCGATATCGCGAGGTTCGTGATCCGGCTCTCAGTCACTCAACCGCCGAATCCCGAGTGCCGACGGTCAACGGTCAATGCTTCGGGAAATCGCCACTCGCGACGCCGAACGCTTATGTTTTGAA
>ML779185.1:546238-568453 GCA_009831015.1 Picea engelmannii | reverse complement strand
GGGGGCTAGCCAGCGTAAAGGCGCGTCGAGAATCCAGAGGACTGGTGCGCCATGACATTGAAAGGCGCCAAACCTCGATAGAAGGAACCCCGAATCCAGGTATAGAGTCAGGGATTGGCATTTCGCTAATACGGGTTTGTGGATATTTCTTCCTGTATGGGAGATTAACCCAAAAATTTTAAAATTATGATAGTGGGTGTGTTACATTTTCACCCAAGAACAAGGACTCGGAGAAGAAATGGAGCTCGAACCTAGTACATGTCATCCACAAGCTTCCAAAGGATGGCTACCAGACAAGTGCATACCACAAATGGACAAACCCCCACACTATCACATCAAATCAACTCGGGTAGGAGAACACACCCAGTTTATGATGGATCACGCATTGATCGGCAAATTCTTGGGCATGTGGCCGACTGAACAAGATCTCACACGCTGGATCAAGGATTGGTGGAACCCCAAAGGCGATTATGAAGTCCAACTTAGCTCCAAGGGCTTCTTTACAATAATCTTGTACAACCTCGAAGACAAAGACAGAATCTTCGACAATGGACCGTACTTCTACAATTCAGCGGGATTGTTTCTGAGATTTTGGACAGACAGATTCAGTCTGGAGAAGGAGGAATTTACAAGAGCACCAATCTAGATCCGTCTGTACTCTTTGCCCCATGAATTCTGGCTCGAAGAAATACTCATGGGCATCGGAAACACTATGGGACGATACGTCAAATCTTCAGAAGCCACAAAGATGAGGAAGTACACCTCATACGCCTGTATTTGCATCTATATGGACATATCAAAAGCCTTGCCAGGATCTATTACGCTTGAATACCAGGACGACGACTGGAGCCAGACCATCGACTACGAACACATACCCTTTCGATGTAGGAAGTGCCATGAGCACGACCACCTATTCAGAGACTGCCCTCTGAATGCTACAGCCACCAAGCTCAACGGAAGCAAGCAAAAGGACGACTTTGCCAATGTCATTGGAAGATGAAAGAACCCATCAAGAAAACAAAATCAAAGCTCGACCCCAAAGATCCCTACTAAAAACTCCTATGACGCTTTGAATCAGCTGCCAGAAGAGGAGGAAATACAGAACCCCATCAAGAAACAATGCAAGTGAAGGGAAAAATCCCTGAAGTGCCAAATACAACCCACTCAAAAGAATCAACCCATGTAACACAAATGGGTACAGACAGAGACACCAACATGCTCATGGATGAAACGGATCTGGCAGATATAGACCTGGAAAAACTGGAGGAATCCCTCAATCAAAAAGACCTGTAACATATCCCGGTAGATTAGCTCCGTAAGGTTCACAAAGTGTTCACCAACTCCACAGCGGAATCTACAGCTAGACTGGGTATTTCAGTAGATCCAGGATTTGAGCCCAAAAGAACAACCAAGGAAAATAAGAGAAGAGGACGTAAACCAACCCATCAACTTATTAAAGAGGCAGGGCACCTGATGATCAATTCAGGCCAGATACAGAGGTTATCGGAGGGATACCTCCACCCCCCTCCACCTTCCTCATGATGAAGACAACAACTTGGAATATTAGAGGCCTCAATGGTAGATCCAAGTAGAGGATCCTCCGAGAATGTATTAAAACTGAGAATCTAGATATCCTTCTTCTGCAGGAAACTAAATGTACAGGACAGGAGGCTGAAAACATCTTTCGATGCAGTTGGAGAGGCGGTAATTTCCTTTACCAAGATTTAGTGGGTGCATCCGGAGGACTAGACATTCTTTGGAATCCACACACGGTCTCTCTGCATCATCCCTTCTCTACAACAGGTACTCTAACGGCTCACTTCACAGTCATCGGATCCACCAAGGAAGGCGCCATCACGAATGTCTACGGTCCGCAGTCTGCCCAAGATAAGGAGAGCTTCATGCAAACCCTTCAGTATGTCAAAACTCTTTTACATACGCCACACTGGATCGTTGGTGGTGATTTCAATATGATCCTAACATTGGAGGAGAAAACAGGAGGAACAAAACGGTTGGAGCAGGACAATGGTAAGCTCAAAACCCTAATAGAGAAATTAAATATGGTTGACATGGAAACCCGAAATGGAATCTTTACCTGGTCCAATAGAAGAACAGGACACCAGCATGTAGCATGTAGATTAGATCGCTTTCTCGTGGCTAAAGCCCTCCTTGAAAGTGACCAGGCAATGGAAGCAAATATAATGCCAAAAACAGGGTCGGACCACTGCCCGATCGCCTTCTGTCTGGACCCGGGTATCACTCCCAAGCCCAAACCCTTCCGCTTTGAAAAGTTCTGGCTCACCCACCCAGACTTCCACCAATTGGCTCAAACCTGGTGGGCCCAGGCGGAAATAGATCATGGCACTTATATGTATAAATTCTAGCAGCGCCTCAAGAACTTCAAGCAATATTTGAAAAGATGGATTAAATCCACTTTTGGAAACATACTCCTAAGGCAGAAGGACATCAAGAGCCAACTTGAAGAACTTCAATGAACCTTCATCTCAGGAAGCAAAACTCCAAACCTAGTGCAGGAAGAGGAGCAACTACTAGTAGAATTGGAGGTCTGCAAAGAACAAGAGGAAATCCTATGGAGGCAAAAATCCAGGGTTCAATGGCTTAAATAAGGGGAGCACAACACAAAATTATTTCACAGAGCGATGACACACCGAAGATACATCAATCGCATTACCCAATTGGAGGACAATCAAGGTATCCCTATAAGAGATCATGACCTAATAGCGAAGGAACTCAACTCCTTCTATAAAGATCTCCTCACAGAGACAAATATGAACAGGGAAGAGGCAATCCAGAAAATCACCAGGCATATACCCCCGTTGATCACCCTTGAGCAGAACAAAGCACTGATAAGGCCAATCGCTCAGTCTGAAGTGGACACGGTAGTAAAGGAAATGCCCCCAGGAAGAGCACCTGGACCGGATGGCTTCACTACGGATTTTTTCCATCATTGCTGGGACATGATCAAGGAAGATGTCTGGTTGGCGGTCGAAGAATCAAGAACCTCTGGTCAAGTTCTCTCTTCTCTCAATGCAACATTCATCACCCTTATCCCTAAGGAGGAGCGAGCCACACACCCAAAACAGTTCAAACCAATCTCCCTCTATAACGTCATATACAAAATAATCACAAAGGTAATTTCCACACGCCTCAAGCCGCTCCTACCATTCATTATTTCCAATGAGCAAGCTGGTTATGTAGAAGGATGACAAATCATGGACATCGTCATTTTGGCCAATGAGGTGATCCACTCCTTGAAAGCGAGAAAAACACCAGGTCTACTTATCAAACTCAATCTCTCAAAAGCTTTTGATAGATTAAGCTGGCAATACTTGCGTTATGTGCTGGAGTCCTTTGGCTTCAATAAACTCTAGGTCAACTGGGTTCTCAAGCTCACCTCCTCTTCTTTCTTTTTCATTCTCGTCAATGGCACACCCTCCCAGCCCTTCCATTCCACCAGGGGAATCAGACAAGGCAATCCTCTCTCCCCCTTCCTCTTTGTACTTATGGTAGAGGGTTTAGGTCGCTACTTCAAAGCAGCAGTTCTTGAGGGTTCCCTTAAAGGGATACCCCTTCATAACCTCCATCCAATGCCCTCACATATCCAGTTTGTCGACGACACCCTTCTCATGAATACCCCCACGGTCAGAGAAGCCACCAAGCTCAACTCAATTCTCTCTGATTTCACAGAAGCCTCGACCATGCTTCTAAACCTGGACAAATCCAAACTCTATTTTTTCAACACGCTAACCTCGGTTCAGAATCACCTTTCAAGAATTATAGGCATTTCCAAAAGTTCCCTCCCATCCATCTACCTAGGCATTCCCCTAACTGGAGAGCCAGCGTGATCCATTTCATGGGACAACCTGCTCCTGTCTATAGCCAACAGGTTGAATAACTGGACCTTTAGACCTTTGAATATTGCCTCCAGACTGGTCCTGCTCAAGTCAGTCCTGCAAGCTCTGCCAACCTACCTCTTTACTGCTTTGGCAATGCCCATTTCGGTTATTAAAGCTATCAGAAGCCTCCAAAGGAATTTCATGTTGTAGGGACACCAAAATAATAAAAAGTGGGCTTTAGTTGGATGGGACAAACTTTGCAAACCCAAAAAGTTCGAAGGGCTGGGAATTCGGGATCTGGGAAAGCTTAACCAGGTCATGGGAGCCAAGATGTGGTGGAGGTGGCTACAACATCCGAAAGAACTCTGGGAAAAAATTTGGAAACAAAATTATGCCCCGAACACACAGCCTTACCAATTAATTAGATTCAATGAACATATACAAGGATCCAATATATGGAACACCGCCTCGAAAAATCGCCACCTGATCTAGAAGCATGCTTTCTGGGAAGTGAGAAATGGAGAAAGCGCACTCTTCTGGCAGGACTCTTGGCAACAACTACCCCCTCTCAGTGACCTGGAAAGCCTCAACTCTCCTAAGCAACGTCTACAGCTGAATATCTTCAGAACAGTTAAAGAATTTTGGATTCCAACTCACAGAAGCCAACCTTGGAGACAGTGGAAAACAGGGTGAACAAAATTACAGAGCATGGATGATATCGACCTTCTACCTTGGCAAAATTGTGCAATGCACCGGAAAATTCCTATCAAAGAGGGACCGAACATACTTCAATGGGGCCACTCTACAACAAGCATCTTCTCAGACAGTGAAGCATACTACCTACAGGGAAACTACCACAACCAAATCCCCGAAACAATCTAGAGCAAAGTCTGGCAATCAATTCTCTGGCCCAAGGTCTCCATTTTCCTTTGGCTCACAGCTCAAAACCGCATCCTCACCTGGGATAATATTTTAAAGAAAGGCTTTATAGGTCCCTCCAGATGTACCCTCTGTCAACAAAGCGAGGAAACCATGGAACATCTCCTCAACAACTGCCACTACAGTCAATAGATTTGGGATTGGGGAGCCCAAGCCATGAGACGCTCCAAGAGAAATCGAGGTAGCATCAGAGACACCCTCGCTAATTGGGAGACAATCTCCTTCCAAAATCCAATTCTCCAACGCATATGGCAGCTTCTTTCGGGCTTCACCTTATGGGCAATTTGGAAAGAGAGAAATAAGAGAATCTTCCACTCAAAAGCCGCCCCTACCACCATCACGTAGGAGAGGGTTAAGAAGCTAATCCATGAAACAGTCCATTGCAAATCTTGGCTCCACGAAGACCTGCATTGTGAGCCCGAGGAGGATAGCATTCTTAAAGGCTGGGACATGCAAATTCGTGTGCAAACTTAGGTGAATACTAAATATAGACGAGATAACAGCCCCACGTTATGGACCCCACCCCCCTCAGGCTTCCTCAAGCTTAACTTTGATGGGGCCTCCAGAGGTAACCCTGGACCAGCTGGTTTCGGCACTGTCCTTCGGAACCATATTGGTAAGATCATTCACCTGATGGCTGGTTTTTTGGGGGAAAATACAAACAATGTGGTGGAGCTCATAAGCCTTGTCAGAGGCCTCCAAGATGTTGCTCAACACCATTACCATCAGATCATCGTTGAGGGAGATTCCCAAATCATAATCCAACTCATCTCCAAAATCCTACATGGTGAAATCCCTAGGCAGATCTCCCCCAGCTGGAGACTCTCAAGACTTCTAGAGGATTTTGGAGATCTCATCCGCCCCAATCTCACTTTAATCCCTTCTCATGTGAAACAAGAAGCAAACAAAGTTGCAGATCAATTGGCAAATACTGGAATTGATACTAAGTCATAACTCATATATTGGCAAGCCCATCTCTCTGAGGATACAGACCTCTCACGGCGTTGCAGAGACCTTGCAAATAGAGACTTCTCTACCCTGGATGGGGTGACATGCGGCAATGCCTCGCCACTTGGCTCTGCATTGAGCCATAGCATAAATGTTGATGGCTACCACCCACCCTCTCCGCCTTTACGATGGTAGATGGCCATTACAGCCACTATACGGAGGAGGGACTCCTCCCTTGCGTGAAAGCTCTCGCTCATACCACACTCAGCATGATAGGGTTTATGGATAGTCCGTCGAATCTGTCATTTGGCAATTCGAAATCTCGAGCGCCTGGACAGAGCTGGTTCGCTCTTGTTTTGAACCTCCCCGTCGGTTGGGAGCTCTGGTGCAACTATGGTTCCTTATCGCTTTGGCTCACCTTCATTTCGCTGCATTCTCTTTGCATTGTTATCCACCACTCAACAACAATGACCAGGAAGCGAGGTAGGCCTCGCCGTGGCTTGACCTGGTACACCCACAAAGTGCAAAGGAAAAGGAGGAAGAACCTGGAGCACGCTCTGTCGATGGCGACCTCCATTCTCTGAAAGAGGGCTCGTGCTAACCAATCGGCTCTGCATGCCATTATTGCTGAGACTGGAATAGAGCGTAGCAGTCACACCATGGCAATTGAGCCTGGCAACAGTCTGGAGGGTGGCACCGCGGACAAGTTTCCAACCTGCTATGTTGAAGAAGCGTCGTTCGTGGAGGAATTCGTGACCACCTCGGAACCTCAAACCATGGCATCGAACTTACAGGATGGTAGCGGTCCAAAAGACGAGACGGCATAAGAATTTCATGTGTGCATCGTTGAGGAGATACCGTGGACGGGTGACTACAACCCCACCAGCCATGCGGAGCAGGTAACGATCGAGGTTGAGGCTCGGGACAAGGATTGCGCCGAAGGTAACGTGGACGAGACCAGACCAGGGATGAAGGAGGAAGAAGCCGGTGCAAAACTGACTGAGATCGAGGCCAGAGATGGGATGAACGTGGAAGTGGGGAGCTGGGACGACGCAGGTATTCATGACTTGCATGGTCCTTTCCTCCGTACAGAGCATCTGGCTTTGGTGTTCGAACTCTGAGGCCACATGGCAGACCAGGAGCACAGAGCCCTTATCATGGGACAACGTCTGGACTTTCTCCTTGATGCGTACTCAAATGCTCCAACAAAGAGGAAATGTCCATTCTGTGCGTAGCCATTCGCCATCCCAGCCAGGTCCACGTGGCAAACAGGCAAGGGCGATAGGTCACCGGGTATCTAGGTTCTCCTTTGCTAGTTTGTTTTATTTTTATCATGTTGTTGCTACATGTAAACTTGACCTATGACCATCTGTCCTGGTTTCCTTTGGGCAAGACAGAGGGAAAAACAATTTTCCAAACTATGCTAATTTTCGGTAAAACGACAACATTTTTGGTGGCTCAGAACTATATCTCTATATATTTTGTCAATGTTTCTCTGATAACTTAATATAGCAGGTTCTACCTTTTTTACTTTAAAAAAAATATTAATTATATTAATATTATTAAACCTCTTCCTTTAAAAACAATTTAAACTAAAAAAAAAACTAAAATTTAATAATATTAATTATATGATTATTATTAAATAATCATTTCTTTAAAAACAACTTAAACTAATAATAATATATAACAATAATATAAACTAAAATTAATAATATATAATAATAATATAAACTAAAATTAAGTAATCTTAATTATATGCAATTGATTTTGTTTCTTAAATGATGTCCAACCAAGTCGAAACAACCTCATGAAATTGGATGGAGAACTATAAAAGCATTTAATTTTTAATTGATTAATAATTTAACGATAATTCAATACATAATCTCATTAAAAAATAAATATTTAAATATGGTTAATTATTATATATTAAATTAGTTTAAAATATTAAAATATTGTTAATTATTATTAGCTGTTTTAAGTTAATTCGAGAAAAGAAAAACTAAAAAGTTAGGAAAATAAATATATATTGATGATGATTAATGTTCATTAAGACTTAATTGGTCTATCCTACCTTAAGAGGGTAAATGATTACTTGAGATTCTTTAGAATTGTGTTTCTGTGCTTAAAAAGCATTAAGAGAAACTTTCCAAGATCACCATACTTTTGTTGAGTTAAGAGGTTAAGAAGGTTGGTAGTGTGACAAGTATTTTGAAAATGAGATCTAATATGGGTATAGGATGGAAAATCTAAGAGAAAGTGTTTTTCATCTTCAACCTTCTTAGTGTCACAAAGGTGATACACTCTTTCATCCCATGGCGTTTTCGGAATTCACCAACTAATTTTGATCTCCTAGATTAGGGTTGATTACATCCTTATAATACCTTAATTTACTTTTTTTATCTAACTCTTTATCACACCACATTTTCTCCTTAAATTTTGATTTGACTATTTTTTTAATAGTATTTTTATTATGCAAAATGGTGTCTTCTATGATTCCCCAATAATTTAGCCAAGATCGGGCATCTTTATGCCATTCTTGCTTGAGCCGATGATGGTTAAGACTTGATTTTGAAGCAATTTTAGGAAGCCTCTTGTCTTCCATGATGTTTAACTTGTTCTTATACATTAGGTGTCTAGTCATAGTCATAATTATATTCTCAATGGGAGAGAGACTTGTTTCTAAAAGAAAGATATCTATATAAAAATATCTTTTTATATAATTAAGAGTTTCTAAAAATAATAAAATAATAAAATATTTAAATATTTTTAATTATTATAAATTAAATTAAGTTAAAATATCTAAATATTGTTAATTATTATATATTAAATTAAGTTAATGTGAGAAAAGAAAAACAAAAAATTTAAGAAAATAAATATATATTAAAAATATTATTTTATATAATTAAAAAATTAATTAAGAGTTTTCTAAAAATATATTTTTTTACAAAAGAAACAAATAATTATAAATAATTAAAAAAAAACTTAAAATTTATTTTATTATAAAAAAATCAAAGAAACATACATATGTTCCAAGTAGTTCAATTCTAATACAACTAATATTATTTATATATTCTCACATATATTTATTTTTACAAAATATATTGTTTAATAATTTGAAGAATTATAAAATTATTTTTATTTATTATAAAGAAAACAATATTATTAAATTTCTATTTTAATTAACTATATAAATAATTAAAAAAAAACTTAAAATTTATTTTATTATAAAAAATCAAAGAAACATACATATGTTCCAAGTAGTTCAATTCTAATACAACTAATATTATTTATATATTCTCACATATATTTATTTTTACAAAATAAATTGTTTAATAATTTGAAGAATTATAAAATTATTTTTATTTATTATAAAGAAAACAATATTATTAAATTTCTATTTTAATTAACTATTATTAATGTTCCTTGATTAACTCTTATATAATCATATTTAAAATCTATGTATTTAATATTTAATTCAATTTGTATTTCCTTTAACATGAATATAATAATATTTAAAATCTATTTATTTAATATTAAATTCAACTTATATTTCCTTTTATCAAATAATGATTTAGTGTTTAGTGTTGAAGAGAACTTTTTCTATGCCAACCACTCAATTTGTCTAGTAATAATTCATCTTATTCTTCTTTTTATTGGCATAAATATAATAATATTTTATTGTTTAATGATGAAGGTGAACTTTTATATGCCAATCACTCAAGCTCAAATTATGGTGGACATACACTCTCGTAACAATATGTAATTTTGTCTTAACATGCAATAGATATTTCAGGGAAAATATATAATATTTAATGTAGAAATAAATTTGAGTGTATATGTGTTGATATTTATCAAGTCTTTGAACTTTGTTAATCTATATACTATTCAAATTTTATTTAATATTTATTAATAAAAAATTAAAAAGATTAGATTGATTTTTTTTTATTATGTGTTGATATTTATCAAGTCTTTGAACTTTGTTAATCTATATAATATTCAAATTTTATTTAATATTTATTAATAAAAAAATTAAAAAGATTAAATTGATTTTTTTTTATTATTGTTTTTAAGATATTTAATTTGTTTAAATTTTTAAAATAATTTTTTGGTTTTGAAATTATGAATTTTGTAAGAATGAAGATAGATGATTGTTTATATTATTTTAAATCAAATAATTAATTTGTTTTAATCATACTGATTATTATATATTATCTTTAATATGTTTTTTTGAGTGGGTTTAATGGTTAAGAATATATGTTTCAGATCATTTCATAAAGAGAGACTCTTACCCCACAAACAAAGAGATCTTATACATCAATTTAATGTTTAATGGTGACCATACAATTAAATTATTATTATTATTATTATTAAAACTCAATACTTTTATTTTTTTCAGTAGAAAAAATTTCTCGATTATATTGATAATATAATTTGCTTTACATTGCTAGGTTACAAAATTAACCCCTTCCACATGGATGATCACCTGAGTATGGCTATGGTTTGGATCCCGAAAAGAGGCCTTTGTTCATAGCCAATACAAAAATTCAGACAAAGTGAAATATCTACAATACTGACAGTCCTTGCTCATGCTAAAATACAGAGGTAGGAGTAGAACAAAAAATTCAAACTTAATTGTGTCTAGTTGGCTACCAAAACTTTGTAGACTAAAATAAATTTATAAATATGGTTGGTCCCTCATGATTTTCTAGCCAATTATTGTAAGAAAGTAATTTGGCTTACTTCTGAAGAGCAGTCTTGGAGGGGGCATCAACTTTCTTATTGTTTTCCCACGGAGTGTGGAGGTGAATGATATGCCTGAATTTTTGTTGAAGCTCTCGAATTCTGTCCATCCATCCAAGAAGGGAGGAAACTTGTAGATTTCCTTTGGATTTTAACTAGGTGATCACTATTTTTGAGTCCCCGAGTAGTTGGAAATCCATAAAATTTAGCCTAGAGGCCAAGAGAAGAGATGCCCAGGCCCCCATCAATTATGCCTTTGTATTAGTGTCGGGTCCGCAATTGAGAGTCCAACAAATGTATGAGTTATTTGAAACCCTTATGTGACCACCAACACCACAATTGAGACCGTCCGACTGAGCAACACCATCGAACCATCCAGTAGGTAGTCCCTTAGTGAGAAGTGCATTATGCCTATGCTTAATTGTTTTATGTCTCCGGTGTAAAGCAATCCATCTTTTAAAAGAACCAGGGGATTTGTAAACAACAATTGAAGTTGAGGGGATCCCATTGGCGAAGATGATGTTGTTCCTCTCTAGCCACACGAACCAACAAATCAAGGGAGGCAACAAATCAAGGGAGGCAACGCTTGTTGTTCCAGTACTTGTAGCAGTCCAGCAACAAAGACCCATCCCAGGTAGTTGAAATATGTTGTACAACAGAGATCCGAGCCCAGACTCGTCTGGTAAAGGAGCAATGAACAAATATATGAAGAGTTGTTTCCTCCTCCCTCCAAAAGAAGTAACAAAAGCTAGGATTGATCCACCCTTTTTTTCGTAAGATGTCCCACATGTTTATTTTGTTTTCAATGATCAACCATGTGAAGAGCTAACTTGATACTTTTATTAAAAATATACTAAAATAACTCTTTCATTATTTCTACAAAATAGTAATTTCTAAATCTAATGGATTTGGATGTTACTTTAAAACCCCTTTTACTCTACTAAATAGTTGTTTCTATATTTCAATGGATTTGAAACCTCTTTTACTCTACCAAATAGAAATTTCTATATTTCAATGATTTGGATATTCGTTTAAAACCTTTTTTAAACTATACCATTTGTATACATAATATAAATTTGTTTTCAAATTAATAACAACATCTGTTTAATATTGTATTACTTCATATGTAAATGACTCTTTCATTATTTCTACAAAATAGTAATTTCTAAATCCAATGGATTTGGATGTTACTTTAAAACCTCTTTTACTCTACCAAATAGTAATTTGTATATTTCAATGGATTTGAAACCTCTTTTACTCTACCATACCAAATAGTAATTTCTATATTTCAATGGATTTGGATATTCGTTTAAAACCTCTTTTACTCTATACCATTTGAATACATAATCAAAATTTGTTTCCAAATTAATAACAACATATGTTTAATAATGCATTACTTCATATGTTTAATACTTTATTAATTCGTCTCCTTTTATGTTGTGTTTTTATGATGAAACATATCATGTTTAATAATGTATTACTTCATATGTTTAATACTTTATTAATTCATCTCCTTTTATGTTGTGTTTTTATGATGAAACATATCCTTTTGAGAGGAAAGGTAATAAATGAGTGATCTATTGGAGAGGATAAGATACACTATTCCCATTATATGTTGTGTTTTTATGATGAAACATATCCTTTTGAGAGGAAAGGTAATAAATGAGTGATCTATTGGAGAGGATAAGATACACTATTCCCATTAAAATGCCAACTTATCATCTTTGATTTTCAAAAATTGTAAACAATAACTAAGTTTATTCCCTTTGTTCACTGTAACTACATATTTGCAAGCTATTGGGGAAAGATATGTTCATGGAAAGATGTGATTAGAGAGGGTCATGTGCATACAAGGGAATATTTTAGAAATTTAGTAATATTTAAATTTTTTAATAATAAATGTATAATTGTAAATAATTGAAATTCGAAAATTTTGAATTTAAATAAAAAATATTTCTTTCTAAAATGGATGATGAGAGGTTTTCAAAATTGTTTTAAAATCTAGTCAAAATTATTAATGTTTTAAGTGGGGATGCATAAATATGTCAAGCCTTAATAAAATTATTGAGGAATACAGGTAGTTGTCATTTTGCAAAATACCAATAATATTAAAAATATTATTACATTTAAATTTAAAGAGAGTCTATGGCGCGATAAAGAATTAAAGGATAAAAGGAAATTAAGATACTACTAAGGAGGTGGTCAACTCTAATCTAGAAGATCAAAAGTATCTCTCAGTTTTGATTAGTGCAAAGAAGAAAATCAACATTGCTAAAATACGAACCAGGTACATAGTACATAGTGAAACTAGCTGTCGAACAATTCCCAAAACACAGTGGGATGCAAGAATCTGTCATCTTTATGACACTATGAAGGTTCAAGATGAAAAGAATTTTCTCCTAGAGTGCCTTGCATATACCCAAATTAGATCACAATTTCAAAGTGTCTATCACAATAAACGTTAATCATCATCTTCAATTTTCAATATATTTTTTATTAGAAAATACTAAAAACGTTAATACGAATTTATTTTATCTGAAAATACCAAAAATGTTAATATGATCTAGTTAATAATTATGTCGAAGGCATATATTAAGTGACAACTTCTATAGAATACATGTCGTTCTCTGAAACTTGTCATCCACCAATACAATGTGTTTCACAATTCTTCCTGCCACGTCACACAAGTACATGCATCAACTAAATCTAAAATTTTAGATAAATAGGTACAAGTCCACCTCCACGGACTTGTTAATCAACATGAGCTCGCTCTGATCATAGAACATGTGCAAGGAATCCGAGTGAATTTGATTTCAATAGACGTTAATCACCATCATCATCAATTTTTAATATATTTTTTATCGAGATTTTATTAATAATTATAAATCAGTTTCCATTAAAATTTTATGAAAAAAAAAAATTAAAAAAAAAATAATATAATACATTAAAAAAAAATTGTCCATTGTCCACGGTCCCCCTTCATAGTTTATTGGTCCCTTGTTCTTCCCTAACTTCTATCTCTTACACCGTTGACAACCAATGCGAGAGGGAAAAGGTGTTTGGAAATTGAACAAAACTTTTTATGAATGTCCATGTCGTAACATCCAACCATAAAATACAAAATGCTTTTGGTGAGTGAAAGATACATGACTTCATTATTGTAATAACTCTACATGAGTACCTATTCATGCCCATTTTTCTTGTCAAACTTCTTCCACGCTTATAGTCCGTACAAAACTTTAGAATTTATGTCCCCTCAACTGTCATTTCAACCTTTTTGCGTAATGAGCATTGAATATTTATACGAATCTTTCCATGCTTTTTCCCCTTCCGAACTTTTGCCTCCATTGTCATTATCAAAAAGTTGGTATCCCCTAGGAAGGGGGAGTACGAATAAGCCTCCATGGTTAGAATTTTATTATTTTACTATAACATATAATTTGTGTGACACCAAGATAAAGATGCTTGGACAAGTTAATGAAAATGCGCCACAATGAAGAGGCATGGTTCCATTGTGAGAGGCAACACAATTGGAAGGTGTGTCCCGTGAAAGAAGTCAAGATTTCTCGGGCAGAAGTGTTAAAATATTGGGATCGGGATCGATTTAGATTTTAGGGGACATCTGCATGGGCCATGCAATTTTAATTTACTGGGGACAAACAAACGTAATGTTGCATGCAATGACAATGACTATGGTTTAGTTTACCAAGGGAAGCGTTTAAAGCCAATTGGACTTAGTGGTTGTGCTTTAGAAGTTGGTGGGGGTAATTCAGGGTACTGGTTATGCTATAGAAGTTGGTGGGGGTAATTCAGGGTACTGGTTATGCTATAGAAGTTGGTGGGGGTAATTGTGGGGTACAGGTAGCATCACATACACCACCTTGGACATACATAAGGGTCCAATAAGTATTGAACTGTATAATGTTCAAGGAGTTATATAATTGTGTAATAAAAAAAATTAACAGTTAAATTTTGGTGATACAGACAATTAGAGTTTTTATAGATCTAAAAATTTAATTAATTAATTTTTGATTAAGTAAATCTTGTAAAGATATTGCTCATCCTAAATCATGATAAAACACTTTGCTTATGCCTACAATTTCTACCATGATTCTGACCAAACTTATTCTGAGAGAAAAGATTTGTTTACTACATGATTAAGTGTCTCCCACTTTAAACTAGTCTTCATCAATACACTTGGACATTAACTTTTTAATTTCTCAAAAGGTTGGACATTAACTTTTTAATTTCTTAAAATGTAATAGATACAATTTTAAAAAACAACTCTTTCTGGTAGTCGTCAATGTAATAAAAAAATACATTTTTTTAATAACACAATAAAATAACTTTAAAACTCAATACTTAATAAACACATATATTCAATAACTATCTCTATATCATATATTCAATAACACAATATATTCAATAACTCTCTCTATATAATATATATTATAAGTCCTTGAATAATGAAATATATATAAACCTATGTGCTTAATGCATCAAAACGTATTGCTTAATATTTGCCCTAAACATTTCATGGCAAGTGGCTATTCAACCATAGTTTTGATCTTTTTCCAAATTGAAAAAGAGTGCATGCAATATTTGTGACCCACTACCAAGTTGCTCATAATGATATACGTTATAAAAAGACTAATAAAATGTTGTAAAGAAAACATGTTATGTTTTTTATTTTTATTATTTATTATTTTTAAATTAATTTACAGATTTTGATAAATAAATTATTTTTTATTTAAATATTTCATAAAAGTTTTGGTGTCTATTTATAATATAAATATGTTTTAATTTTAGTTTTATTAAACATGAAAAATGAAAAAATATAAAATATAAGTGTAAAATTTTTCACTATTTTTTTTTTGTTTTAATATAGATATTTACTTTAAATAAATATAAATATAATTAAGATGGATATTTATTTTATAAATATGATAAATGGTTCATTTTTTTACATATGAAAACACTTTTTATTTTATCAATATTACACCTTTTCAATTAACATCTCTTAATTGAAAAGAGGTTGTAAAGTATTTTTTTATATGCAACTATCTAATTTCAGTGAGATATAATTTAGCTACCTCACCATAAATTATCATTGAGAATTGAATCCATTTCTATATGTAGTTAACCACCTTAAAGATCTAATATAATCTACATTTAGTTTAGGTTTTAGATTTAAGGGGTATATATACAGTATCAAAAGATAGATTAGGAACATTTATCGTGTGAAACTCACATAACACTATACTAAGCTTTAAGGTTATCCATTTTAATAAATTCATATAAGATTAAATATTTCCTTTAGCTCATATGTTAGGTTTAAGAGGTATTTATTGTACCAAATTTACATGATAGAGATTAGATGTAAGGTGTGAACACTAACTATTCACCCAAATTATATAGTTTATAAACTAGATGTTAGTTTTCAAGGAGATTTATTGTTATATCATTATTTGATCATTAATGACTTTTTTTGGCTTGAATATTTTTATGATTTAACTTTGCTCCACATCAAATCAAATATATGATTACTTACATTTTTTCTCACAACTTTTTTTATTTTTTCTCACACTCACAACTTTCTTTCAAGCCTCACACTCACAACTTTCTTTCAAGCAACACATGGGTATTCACATTTTTCCTTAAGTAAAGGTATGGGTACATCCTAAAAAGGAAAATAATAATAATAATTGTACATCAATTACATGCTCTTGAGTAAAGTTTATGTGATTTTTCCACATATGCAACCTTAATTCATGTTACCAATGAACTTAATCAACTCTTAATTATATAAGTTGAGTTTGAATGTTGGAGAAGGGGCATTACACTTACATTTATAGCACCTTTGTGTTGGATCATTCCCCTCAAATATTTTTCCCTAGATTTTTATGACCAACTACTTCTAAAAACCATTTTTTTTAGAGTGACTATCTTGCTAAGCATTGGGACCTAAATCCTTGTTGATTTTCCCATTCATGTATGGTGAGGAGTTTTGAAGTGGATTATAAGTCAATAAGTGGTTTATGCCATATGTATTTGGACTCTAGTGATGAATGTGCTAGCAACATATCATGTACATTATTATAACTTTTTTTAACATTTTGATTAATATATGGAGAGATCTCCCTTCTCCCCCCCCCCCAAATTATGGTCCAATTTACTTGAGTATCGATTGTTAATTTCATGATTTGAGGAGGAATTATACACCAGATGTTAATTAAGATTAGCTAGTTACAAGTTTTTCTTATCATATTGTCATTGGTATTTCATGCTTAAAATGGTTTGAGGAAGGGTTGTTTTTCAGTGGTGTGCAAATTTCAAGAGAAGCTTTGAGCATTCAAGACTTTCTCTAGACAACTTGCAAGAAATAAGAAAATGAACCAACTAACTAGTCAAAGGTATTTTCCTTCATCCATTTCCATTTTCTTTGGAATAATATATAAATCAAGAAAGTTGAGTAGTTTGTCTACTATCCACTCTATTAGTGACCTAACCCCATTCATTAGGAATTATTTGCCACAACAAAATTGGCAACCAGACTAGGAATAACTATTTGAGTTCTTTCTTTAAGGGTTATCTCTCTCTAATTTCTAGCTTTAGAGTTTGTATTGGTTAGTTATCTATGTGTTTTTTTCTCTCCTTTCTTTTTCTAGAGCAAATTTATGGATTTTCGAGGCCCTTTTTGAAAATTTTCTTCATATTTGAAGCTACATCCACACCTTTCTTTGGTCACAAGAGTGGGTACTAGTTCCTTTCCTTCAATAGAAGTGTGGCTACACATGCTTTCTTTAAAGCAAATTCTATGTGCACACTTGTCTCCTTCTAAAAATAAGTGGATATGCATGTAGGGGGTATAAACTTGCATTTTTCCTAGGTTTTGACTTTTGCAAGATTGAGAGTGTTTTGGTCTATAGTTATAAGGAATCAATATCTATATAGTGCCTGTTATTCTTGTTTTGTGTTGAAAAGGAGAAAATGAAACATTTTCTTTTTCTAGGTGCATAGTACTGATTTCTTGAAGTTACATTCTCTTTCTTTTTCATTTTTCTTTATAGGTTGTATTCAATCAAGTTCAAAAAAAAAAAGTTGCATTGTAGGAGTGGTTTTTTCATCTCTTAAAATCATTTATTTTAAGGTTTTTATGAAAATAGTGGTAGCTTTAGTCAAAGATCAATATAAATGTTCTTTGAGATTTATTATTGTCTCTATTATTCTAACATTCTTAGAGTCTTAAGAACATCCCAAAGTTTCACTTCCATTGCTAATATCTAAAATATACTAGATTTGTTTCATTATAGAAAACACATGGCAATCTAGGTTAAGGCCTTGGTGTAGGTTTAGAGAGTTAATTCTCCATGGGCCCAAAAACCAAATTAAAAAATAATAGAAGAGTGAAAATTCATTAGTAGCATGAGGTATTTGTCAAGAAAGAACCCCTAACATGTGTGTAAAGTACTAGGTCCAGCTAGGAAAGCATTGGTATTACCACCGCCCCCCCCCCCTATGTTTGTTTAGTGAGATATGTGTTTATGGGAGATTTGGTAGAATTGGCACTTGTCCTTTGGGCACCACCAATTCTTTCTAGAGTTTTGGGTCTAGGACTTAGTCCTATGTTCCTTTCCCATACACAGAACCTTGACCTATGACTATTTTTCTCGACTTTGACTATGAATTTATAACCATAGTTTACTCTCTCAAGTTTTCACCTATTTGACAAGTAGGAAGTTCTTGCGATACCTAAGATAGATTCATAACATCTGCCTCAACTCCCTTAGAGGGTGGATGTCTTCTTGAGGGTACTTGCACCTTCAGTGATTGTTGTGTGAAGGTTAACATAATTCTCTGTCACACTTTTGATGGATGGACATGGGTCCTCACCATCCTAGTTTGAAATTTTAAATCCATGTGTTTGGTTCTTCACTATTTGGACTCAGGATCTAACCAACATGGGCTAATTTTTGGGAGAGTGAGTTTTCTTGACTACATCTTAGAGAGTCTTTTATAGGAGTGTGTTGATTACAATTTTTCAACCCCATAA
The DNA here is from genome assembly GCA_009831015.1 of Picea engelmannii. NCBI lineage: Eukaryota > Viridiplantae > Streptophyta > Pinopsida > Pinales > Pinaceae > Picea > Picea engelmannii. The sequence goes on along the minus strand of ML779185.1, from coordinate 549,916 downwards.
AAGGCCTTAAATATTTTATTCTTTTTGAATTGAAGGTTATGGTTAAATTTCTTGGGAATACCAACCAATGGACCCCTTCCCAAGGGGATCCATGTGTTTTTCCTTTCTTTGGAAACATTGGTGACCCCTTAATAACCACCTTCAATCCTCCTAGATTCACTTTGGTGCTACCAATTTGGTTGTTTTCCACTCCCACTATCTCAAATGTTGCTAATGTTTCTCAAATGATCACCTTATGTCAAGAGAAATGAGTTGATGTTGACCATTTTCCTTCTTTTCTGAATAAATTTATCCCTCCTCCTTCTCCCTCATCTAATGAAAGTCTATCTCCTAGTAATCATAAGTCTAAAAGGAATAAAAAGAGGAAGAATGAGAAGAAGAAGAATAGATAAGGGGGAAAGTCACCAACCACTGTTATCCATGCTACAAACATGTTACTAGTCACTACAAGTGATACTAGAGACAAGAAACTGCCATTGCAGGTTATGTTGGGGGAAAACAACCAGCTAATGCAAGTCATGCTAGGGGTATTGATATTGTGAAGAAATATAGACAAATAGGATGCAACCCTAAGTTCCCTTGAAAACTTTGCAAGGGATATCACATTACCCAAAGATTGTGGTCCCTATCTTAAGGATATTTTTCTCCTTTGGTTTCGAATCAATGCAATTTTTTATTGATCCTGTTAGCACCATGTTTTTCATATCTAAGGTTATAGGTTTGTCAACAATTTGCAAACTCATGCATGTTAGCACCCATATTGTTTTTATGACTGGCAGCATCTAACATCTCCAAGGGTCAGTTTCAAAAGGAAGCTTATCATTTATTTGTTCCATTTCCATGTGTAAAGGCATGCTACAAAATCTGCTATGCGCTGCACAGAGTACTTCACTGCGCAAAGGATTCTGTCGCACAGTGGATTTTCGTCGCGTAGTGGATTTCGTTGCGCAGTGGATGCTGTCGCGCAAAGAATTTTGTCGCGCAATGGATTTTCGTCGCGCAGTGGATTTCATCACTTAGTGGATCCTGCCACACATAGGATGTTTCTGCGTAGTGGATTCTGTCGTGGAGAGGATGTCGTCGCACAGTGGATTTTCCTGCGCACAGGCTACAGGTTGCACTATGAAAATGACTGGTTTAGTGGTCAAATGCAAGATCAATTTCTGATCAACTGGAGAGGAATTTTGAAACTCCCAGAGAGTTTTTTGTCGAGGACAAACCAAATAATAAAAACCTTTCTCAGATTTTCAAAATGTGTCACGGATAGGGAGATTCGAAGGAACCTTTGAGCCCTATTTTTCATCTTTCATGATTTCCTATCCGAGACTTTTTTTTGCGACACGTATTCCGGAAAAAGGGATATGAATTTAAAGAAACTGAGAGAGATTTTTATTTATAAGTATCGTAACTACAAAAACCTCTATTAGTTTCTAAAAATAGTTTTTTATAAGTGATATACGATGTCATATTTAATGCCTATTTTGTCAGTTTGTTGTGCAATCCGCTGCGTTTTTGCTATAGGTTACTGTTGTGTAGCAGACTTGCTGTGAAAGGGTGACAGAGTGTCCAACAGTGCACATGATGTCTCATCACTACCATATGGTCGAATTTGTATCATTATCAATGATTGTAAATAATATTTCGGTTACGATTATGATTTGGCAAAGTCGGGTTTTCTATTTTTGGTGAATTCGTTGAGGTTATTATTCTCTTTCAAAGAAAAAGGATCCATGATTCCAGGAGGAATTATTTCGACCCTAGCAACCAAGGGTGACATAATTTTTCTATATATGGGGATCATTTTCATGTAAACAAGGTTGGTTGGAAAATTTGGTAGATGACACCTATTGTATGTAATCTAAGTTTTTGACCGGAATTTAATGCAAAGGTCATGTAACTTGATGAAAAGATTCTAGTTGTAGTAGTTGGATGTATTGTGTTCCTCTCTTTACGTATGTCTTCCTGTCATATTTTACTGATATCTTTTTGTGTCTATTTCAAAATGAATTTTCGAACTTATGGATTCGCTGCGCAACACCCCTTGTTCGTTCCACTTAGACAAAACATTTTCTTCTAAAATTTAACTCTCAATTCTCCCGCAACGGTGCTCCGAGTTACTTCCTGTGATTTCCCCCCCCACCACAGATTACGGTTTTACACTGAATATTGTTGCTCACCTAGCCTTATCCTCTCAATTTCAGTCACTGAGTCATTTGTCCCCGTCTTTTCCTCAGATCAACTCCATAGCCCAAGTCTTACTTTCTTGTGCCAATATAACCAGAACCCATCATATCAATGGTGTTGAATATAGCCACTACTTTCAAAGCCATATCATGTGCAGAGACTGGGCCTTCCGGGAGATCCCTCTCCAGATCCGAAAGGCTAGTTTGGGGTCTCAAAGTCGATTGAAAAAGTTACCTTCGTCGTATGTTTATCAGCCAAACATATTTATGGAGTGCTAACATTCTAGCGCTATTTTCGGGGACATAATTGAATAAATTTTCCCTAGGAAGAATGACATTGTTTTAGTTCTAAGGTCTGAGAGCAACAGACAATTAGGCACATATTGGTTGTATTTCTGTTGTGGTGACTCCACACATCATAAAATTAGTTTGAAGGTGATTCCATTGATAGAAGAATCCAGATCTAAAGTTTTCATGGCAACTCCAATCAAGCTTCAAATGCGATTCAAAGAATCCACTGGAGAATGAGACCCGTGGACAGAGATATGGAAGAGCAGTATGGAAAAATCAGGTACTCAATCTTAAGTTTAGTCCAAGAATTACTTTTATGTTTTATCAATATCTTATTTTCCTTTCCTAAGTTTTTCAAAAGAATATTTCTTCACTTACTGCATTCAAATGAAGCCCAAAGATCTACCCTTGTATATCCTCCATGGAAAACTGTGTTAGAAAAACAGGACCGCGGAGCAATAAAATAAAACAAATGCAGAAACAAAACACAGAAGACACACAATACAAGAGAGACACAGATTTACGTGGTTCACCCAGTGTGGGCTACGTCCACCAGAGAAATTGTCAGGACCTTCCTTTATTATTATCCAGCAAATGAAGGGATACAACCTACAACAAAACCCGCTGTAACTTCCTCTTCTTTCTCTCACAGTCTCCTCTCTCATAATACAACATTCACCATCATCCATAGCCGCAATACATTTCCCTCATAAAAGAGGGTTGCCTTCAAGGGAAAAAAAACCTAACATAATCTCTACCATTAGATCTGCGACCTTATAATGAACGGTCCAAATTTACAATGAAATTACAATATACTTTTATAAGGCAATTTTTGCTTCAGGGGCTTCACCTCCGAACCCTCGCTGGGGGCCCGCTTGCCCCCAGACCCCCCAGCGGGGGGGATAGGCCCCCCAGACCCCGCAGAGGGGGTACCCCCCTCTGCACTCCCCCGCGTGGAAGAGTGTACATACTTATGGGGTGTAAATACTTCATGGGGTATAAACACGGCTGAAAGCAAGGACCTCTGAATCAGGAAGATAATGAGGCTCCACAACCAACAATCTCCCACTTGGAGACTGATCTCAACAAATCCACGGATGATGTATATGATGGACTCTGAACCTTCTTGGACCTGGAAAATTTCTCATCTTCATCTTCATTCTTGAAGACCAACTGAAACTGAGCAAGAACTCAGTTTCTCCCT
>ML779185.1:504232-543109 GCA_009831015.1 Picea engelmannii | reverse complement strand
TTCTGACATCTTCATATTAAATAATCTCTTCATTAGAAATACCTTATTCGACACTGAGGGTTTTTCATACAATTTGGCCAACGCGTCCATCAAACCCTTCATTGTCTTTTCTTTCGAAATATTGAAAGCCACCAATGCTGCCAGGCTCAACCGTATCGTTCGTAGAGCCTTTCTGTCAAGAATCTCCCATTCTTTGTCCTTCATGGTCGCCGACTTCTTTGCTACTCTGCTCAATGGTAGGAATAGATCCTTCTGATATAAATAGTCTTCCATCTTCATCTTCCATAACTAATAGTTTTGGCTGTTAAATTTTTCGACCCTAAACTTTCCATCTTCCGACATTGCTCCCACTCGAACCAGGAAGCCTCTTTTCCTGCATGTTACCTTACGCTCTGATACTAGTTGTTAGAAAAACAGGACCGCGGAGCAATAAAATAAGACAAATGCAGAAACAAAACACAGAAGACACACAATACAAGAGAGACACAGATTTACATGGTTCACCCAGTGTGAGCTACGTCCACCAGAGAAATTGTCAGGTCCTTCCTTTATTATTATCCAACAAATGAAGGGATAGAACCTACAACAAAACCCGTTGTAACTTCCTCTTCTTTCTCTCACAGTCTCCTCTCTCAGAATACAACATTCACCATCATCCATAGTCGCAATACATTTCCCTCATAAAAGAGGGTTGCCTTCTAGGGAAAAAAACCCTAACATAATCTCTACCGTTAGATCTGCGACCTTATAATGAATGGTCCAGATTTACAATGAAATTAAAATTTACTTTTATAAGGCAATTTTTGCTTCAGGGGCTTCGCTCCCGAACCCCCGCTGGGGGCCCGCTTGCCCCCAGACCCCCCAGCCGAGGGGATAGGCCCCCCAGACCCCGCAGAGGGGATACCCCCCCTCTGCACTCCCCCGCGTGGAAGAGTGTACATACTTCTGGGGTGTAAATACTTCATGGGGTATAAACACGGCTGAAAGCAAGGACCTCTGAATCAGGAAGATAATCAGGCTCCACAACCAACAAACTGTAGATTTACCTCCTTCTTATTATATAACTGATATTCACCAAGCTCCTTCCTCTGAGCCATATGATGTTCATGATTTTTCTTGTGAGCTTAATGAAACCAAAGTTGAGCTTGTACCTTCTTTTCTTAATCCTACACCCTCCAAGATTCAGGAAAGATATAGTCCTCTTAAATTTCCTTCCATCCTTCATGACTTTCCTCTGAAACATTATAAGTACCTTCCTCGGTTCGATGGAGAGCTTGATGGACAATCATCTAAAAAACATATCTAGGTCTTTGATCATTTCATAGAACTTTTTGAGATTGAACATGATGATATGTCTATGAGGGCCTTTTCTGAGTCCTTACAAGGAGATGCCAAATCATGGTTCAAACATTTGCATCCTCAGTCGATTAGCTCGTGGGATGAACTGAGGGAAAATTTTAGTAGATTTTGGGGTGAGAGAAAGCCATGGGATATACTCCTTTCAGATTTTTATGCCATGAGAAGAATGAAAGATGAAACCATCTCAAATTTTAGTAGGAGGTTTGCTAGTCTTTATTATAAAATTCCTAAAGAAGTCCAACCTCCTGAAGTTGTTTCCATGCTCCATTATGTAACAACCTTTCAATCAGATTTTGATGGAGAGGAAGTCTATGTCTTCACAGCAGATGTTCAACAATGCTCATGAAGTTGAATACAATATTCAAGCATGTAAACAGATTCGAGATGAGGATTTAGGTGCTAAATAACATGACAATGAATATGAACAAAGAACAATTGATTTGAATCTTGAGAAGAGCGTTAATAATATAATATGTCCTCTTGAAGATTTAAATATTGATGATTTTGCATAGGATTATATTCCACTTATTGAAAAAGAAGGTGCTAATTTAGCTTTTGAACCATCCCATGATAAACACAAGGATTATTGTTTTATGTATTCATTTGTAGACAATCAAGAAAATGAATTTGCAAATTAGCTTATTGAAGAGCAAGTTGATGTCCCAAGGTTTTTATTATTAGATGACATTGCAGATGTTGCTGATTCGCCTATATATGATGAATATGATGATGGTTATGATGTTGAATTCCTAGAACAACCAACTGCATGTTCTCTATCAACAAATGTTCATTTTCAGCAGTGTAATGAGAGCAATCAACCTACATATCACAATTACAAAGAAGAATATGAAGAAAGTACTGAATCAACTGAAGTAAATTCTTTACCTTTATGCTTTTCTTTGTTTAAATTGTTGAAAGAAAATTTAAAGATCGTCACTGAGGTAGAGGAATGTGTGTTGATGCAAAATCACACTGATTCATGGAAAACAATTGACAAGAAATTGCAAAAATCTTCTCATTTGTTTAATGACCCTGTTGCTTGTTATATGGAAGGTTTTATCAGTTCAAAATTACAACCATTGGTCGAAGATGAATCTAAAAATGAGTGTGTTCAGAAATCCAAAAAAATTGAAAAATGTGCATATGACAGCAGTGAAGAAAATGAATAAGGTTTTGAATCAAGTGAAAGAACCTTGCCTTGTGTTTTGCTTCTTTCGAATTGCTGAAGATTGTTTTTTATAATGTTTCAAATCAGAAATATTCTAGGCATGATGTTGAATATGAAGAAAGCAGTGGACTTGCAAATGAAAACTGTCTTCCATTATGTTTTTCTTCCTTTGAATTGTTGAAAGTAAATCATGAGATAAAAGAGGAAGCAAAGAAGTACGACTGCATTCACAATGATACTGTTTTACATGAGAAAATTTTTATTAGTGAGGAAGACCAACAACCTTCTAATGCATTTAATGACTGTGTTGTTGATTACATGGAGGGTTATTTTAGTTCAGATTTGTAGCCTATGCTCAACTACCAGGTTGGAAATAAATATGATGGTCAATCAACGTTGATGTTAGATATGGATTGCTTTCCACCAAGGGTTTCATTACAACCAACACTGTCTTCTGATTCAGAAGATTGTTATTTCCAACAGTCTCAACAGATTTTTCAGCCTCTTGGTGGAAATCAACAAGTTAAATCACATAAAAATGAGAATGCAGTGGAAGGGGTGAAACATGGTTGTTTTTTTGTGCATGTTTTAGAGGATCCATTTGTAGTTTTGGTGGAGGAGACAAACTGTCCCAATATTTTCAATTTTTTGAGATTTGAATTTATAGATAAATTTTTGAATGACTTATCAGTAAATAGGCTTTGGAGCAAGCATGTGAAAATAAACCAAAAAGTGGATAAAGTGCTTGCATGGTTGCCTTGGCATTTTGATTTCACTTGATTGACATCTTTTTCAGCAGTTAGGGTAGGTAGAAGTGCGAATAAGCTTGGTACTATGAGCATTTATTTTAGCAATCTGCAGTTTTCATTTTCAACTTAGTTTCAGGTTTCAGTTTGGAGCATATATAGTTTTGGGTTTTCAACGGATGCAAGTTACAAGTTACAGTTGGAAATTTGAGTTTGGGAGAATCCCAATGGGTAAGCACCTAGTCTACTATTCTTTGCTACCTCATAGGGAGGAAAACATCCCCGTTGGAGCCAGCTGTTAGCACCATGTTTTTCATAGCTAAGGTTATAAGTTTGTCAACAATTTGCAAATTCATGCATGTTAGCACCCATATTGTTTTTATGATTGGAAGCATATAACATCTCCAAGGGTCAGTTTCAAAAGGAATCTTATAATTTATTTGTTCCATTTCCATGTGCAACTGCGCACTGCAAAATTTGCTACGCGTTGCGCAGATCACTTCACCGCACAAAGGATTATGTCGCGTAGTGGATTTCGTCATGAAGTGGATGCTGTCATGCATAGGATGTTGTCACGCAATGGATTCTGTCATGCAGAGGATGTCGTCGTGCAGTGGATTTTCTTGCACACAGGCTACAAGTTGCACTGCGAAACTGACTGGTTTAGTGGTCAACTTCAAGATCAATTTCTGACCAACTGGAGAGGAATTTTGAAACTTCTCGAGAGGTTTTTTTCTAGGACAAAAAAAATAATAAAAAAATCTCTCACATTTTCAAAATGTTTCACAGATTGTGATATTTGAAGGAATCATTCAGCCCTATTTTTCAGCTTTCATGATTTCCTGTCCGAGACATGTTTTTACAACATGTATTTCATACATCTAGAGATGAATTTAAATAAACCGAGAGAGGTTTTTATTTATAACAATATTAAATAAAAACACCTCTCTCAGTTTCTGAAAATATTTTTTTATCAGTGAGATATGATGTCATCTTTAACGCCTACTTTTCCAGTTTGTTGCGCAATCTGCTGCGTTTTTTGTTGTAGGTTACTATTGCGTAGTAAAATTGTTGTGCAAGGGTGACAAAGTGTCCAAAAGTGAACATGATGGCTCATCGCTACCATATTTTTTAATTTTGATCATGATCAATTATTGTAAATAATATTTCGGTTACGATTATGATTTGGCAAAGTCAGGTTTTCTATAATTAGTGAATCCATTGAAGTTATTGTTCTCTTTCAAAGAAAATGGATCCATGATTCTAGGAGGAAGTATATTGACCCTAGAAGCCAAGGGTGACATGATTTTTTTATATATGGGGATCATTTTCATGTAAACAAGGTTGGTTGGCAAATTTGGTAGACGACAAATATTGTATGTAATTTGAGTTTTTGATCGGAATTTAATGCAAAGGTCCTGTAACTTGATGAAAATATTCTAGTTGTAGAATTTGGACGTATTATGTTCCTCTCTTTATGTATGTGATTCATGCCATCTTTTATTCATATCTTTTTCTGTCTATTTCGTAACGAATTTTCGAACTTGTGGATTCCCTGCGCAACACCCCTTGTTCACGCCACTTAGACAAAACGTTTTCTTCTAAAAGTTAACTCTGAATTCTCCCACAGTGGTGCTCCGAGTTACTTCCTGTGTTTTCCCCCCCCACCACAAAATAGGGTTTTACACTGAAGACTATTGCTCGCCTAGCCTTATCCTCTCAATTTCAGTCACTGAGTCATTTGTCCCCATCTTTTCCTCAGATCGACTCCATAGCCCAAGTCTTAATTTATTGCGCCAATATAACCAAAACCCATCATATCAAAGGTGTTAAATCTAGCCACTACTTTCAAAGCCATATCCTGTGCGGAGATCGCACCTTCCCAGAGAGCCCTCTCCAGATCCGAAAGGCTAGTTTTGGGTCTCAAAGTCGGTTGAAAAAGTTACCTTCGTCGTCTAATTATTAGCTGAACAGATTTACGGAGTGCTAATAGATCCCACTCTTCCCTTGAAGAGTGATATGTTTGAAGTGGTTGAATTAATGCAATATTTAGTCGATCACACTCTTCCTTTGGAGAGTGACGTGTCTACTAACCAAGTTTTATTTTACTACTATTTTATAACCTTATAGACAAGGAGGCATTCCATTCACTTCAAGTCAGCTCCCTACAAGCACTAAGCTCATTTCCTTTGAGTGGAATAATCTATTTGAGCCTCATTTTATTTATTTTGTACCCTTCCAAATAAGGGTTGAATCTTATTCTTTAAACATTTATCGATGTATTATAGATGAAGGAGACTTCACTACAATTTTATCCTCCTCAACTAGGAAAGCTATGGAGTCTCCCAAGCCTGTGTCAATTTCTAGTTAGTTATTTGTTTTTGATAGAAGACCTAGTGAACCTTTTTGGATTCTTCCTTGTCAGACTAGGAGTGGGAAGAAAATATAACTCCACGTTGATGTATTTGCATTAACTAGACATGTGAATATATACACAATAAATGCCTCTTAGTCTTCAATAACTCAAGATGTTTCCTATCACCTACAAATATTCATATTTACAATATGTTACAAGTAATGTATCCATGAGGGATTACATGTCCAACATTCCCCCCCTTAATTACAAGGGGTGTTTGTGAGTCCAAGCATCATTCTGAACTTCTCAAACTTTTCTCTTCCAAGAGATTTGGTGAAGATATTTGCAATTTGCTCATTTTTGGAACAATGTCTTAAGTGAATAATATTGTCCTCTACATGGTATCGAGTCAAGTGATACTTTGCATTGATGTTCTTGGTTCAATCATGGAATATGGGATTCTTATCTAACTTGATTGCAAAAGTATTGTCAACTAGGAGAGAAGTAGAATTCACTTATTTATCCTACAAATATTCAAGTATTTTCATGAGCCACACAATCTCCTTTGTCGCTTCTATAACTGCCACATATTCTTCCTCCATTGTAGAATCTGTTGGAATTGATTATTTGCATGATCTCCAGGAGACAGTTTCTTTTCCAAGACTCATAATATAACCTGAAGTTGATACTCCATTTTCCTTATCTTCATCAAAGTCTGAATCATAATATTTGATTCAATTGAAGTCATCTACCTTGTAGTACCTAAGTCCAAAATCTTGAGTTCCTTTCAATTATTTTAGAACTCTTTATGCAGTAGACTAATGTCCTTCACAAGGCTTCTACATGAACCTGGAAATAATAAAAACAATAAATGAAATGTATGGTCTAGTGGTAGTAATATAGATGAGACTTCCAACAAGCTGTCTATATGTGGTTTCATCCTCAAATTCATTCCCTTCTTTTGATGCAAGTTTCAAATTATGTTCCATTAGAGTACAAACATGATTTCACTCATCCATGCCAAACTTGTTCAAATGCTCTCCAATGTAATTCTTCTGGGAGTGAATATGTACTTTGGATTCTGGATCACTTCAATTCCCAAATAGTAGTGAAGATGTCCCAAATCTGTCATCTTGAAGCATTTATTAAACTCTTTCTTTATGGATGCAATGTAGTTCTCATTGTTCCCTATTATGAATAGATCATACAACTATTTTTACAATTTTCTTGACAAACAAAGTTGCATCGTCAAGATTGAAATTCTTGAAATTCAATTTCAGAAGATGCTTGGTTAACTTTTCATACCATGCTCGTGGTGCTTGTTTCAATCCATACGAGGATTTTATGAGCTTGCATACCTTATGTTCTTGTCCCTTCACAACAAAGCATTCTAGTTGAGACCTGAATACATTCTCTTTCAAGTCTCCATTCAAGAAATAAGTATTCACATCCATTTGATGAATTTTCCATCCATTTTGTGTTTCCATGGAAAATAGAGTGTTGATGGTAGCCCAATTTGTTGTGGGGGAAAAAGTCTCCTTACAATCAATTCCTTCTTTTTTTGTGAATCCTTTTTTCATGAGCCTTTCTTTGTGCTTGTCAAGTGAGCCACATGATCTATACTTGTTCTTGAATACCCACTTGTTCTACATGACCCGAGTTTGAATTATCTAAATTACCTCCATCTTGTTTTGAGTACAATATGTTTGTTATCTTTCCAATCTCATAAGGATGAACACTTTCAAGTGTTTTTGTGAGCCATTTTGGTGGACCTTTCTGAGATGGTCCAAGTTACTCGACCGATTGAGATGGTGTTGAGTTCTCATCAAGTCTCATCTTTTCAATATTCTCAATCACATCATCCAGCTAAACTTCAGGTTCAAATGAAGTGGCATGAACTTCTTCAAGTGGGGGAAATGGTGCTACAAAAGGATATTCTAGAGATTGGCAGTTTCTTATTTCTTGGAGGATTCAAGAAAGATCACATCTATTGAAAGGATGAATTTCTTGTTTGTTTCATTGTAAATATGATACCCCTTGGTGATATTTGAGTACCCCAAGAATATACACTTATGACTCCTTGCATCAAAATTGCTTCTTTTGTCCTTCGAAATCAAGGCATAGCAGGTGGAACCAAAGACCCTGAGATGACTCACCAAAGGAATGTGGCCATACCACATTTCATAAGGAGTATTTTTTTTGATAGCATGAGAAGGACACCTCATTTTTACAAAAGTGCACAAAGAATTGCATCAGCCAAAAACATCAATTTAACATTCTTGAAAAACATCATGGAACAAACCATACTTAGGTGTTTCCCGTTCATTCGTTCATCTACACCATTTTGTTGAGGATTGTATGAAATTGTTGTTTGATATTTGATACATGTTGGAGAAAGTAACTTTCAAATTCATTATATATATATTCTCTTCCATTATCAATGCAAAGAGATCCAATACAAGACCAACTTCATTTTGAATCCATACATGAAAAATTTTAAGTGTTTCAAAAGCTTGTGATTTATCTTTCAGCAAGTATACCCAACACTTCCTATTGTAATCATCAATAAAGGACATTATATATTTATTTCAATTTGTATAAGGAACATACATAGAGCCACATAAATCATAATGAATCGGTTCAAGACTTCTACATGCTCCAGAAGTAGAATCATGGAAAGGTTGTTTGCTATGCTTTCCAAGAATAAAAGCATCACATTGTTTCAATTTTCTAGGAATGGTAGGAAGACCAAAAATACAATTCTTTCTCATTAAACAAAGACTGTCATAATTGATATGAAAAAGTATAGCATGCCACAAAAGACTAGATGACATTATACCTTCACCGTGATCATAGAGGTATGCAACATTATGTGTATGGGAAGATGTTTCATTCAACTTCAACAGTCTTCCATATTCCATTCTGGTCATAACAAGAATGTTATCTAAATCCTTTCATACTTTAAATTTTCCACTGATCATGTGAACAGAGTGGCCTTGCTGTATGATGAGCACAAGGGATAACAAGCTCCTTTTCAGTTCAAGAAGATAGAGTATATTGTGCAGAAGAAAATCCAGGAGTCTAGGCAACTTAAGTCTGATGGTGCATATTCCTAAGGGTTTAAGGTTGTACTTGTTAGCAAAATACACTATTCCATATACATTGTCATTTAAGTCTTCAAAAATGTCTTTTCAGAATGGCATATGGGAGGTTTCACCCGTGTCAAAAAGAAATATATCTTTCCAAGGACCTATGCAGTGTTAAATAAATATTTTGTTACTCCTATATTGCAGTGAGCAACAATGTGATGGGAAGACTCAGGTGGATTACCTTTTGTTGGTTCTGTAGGTTTACCTTTGTCTTGTTTCTTATTCTTTCTATCTTATTTGATCTTGTCCCATGGAAATATGCAATCATATGCTTTATGTGACCCATTCTTTTTAGATCGGGTACAATGGAGATTGGATCTATCACCTTGGTTATGTATTCCCCCCTCACTTTGAAACTCTTTCTTCCATGTCCATGTCCTCTTCTACATCTTTCTCCACTATAAGAATCATGTTGTTTACTCTTGTATTTCTGAGAAAGATAAATAGTTTCGCCAATTGAAGGAGATGGCTTCATTCCAAAAGCTTTCTCATGATCTGGAAATTTCTTTACCAGTTTTTTAAATGTCATGGATTTCATCTGATTACTTTCTTGCAACGATTCAAAGTAGTGAGAATATGTAGGGTAGAGGGCCTTAATGAAGGTCATGAGAGGGAGGTCAATCTTTTCTTTGGTGGCTTCAATGTCATGCATTATGGCTATGATTTTTGATGCTAAAGACATAACGTCATCATTCTTCAACTCTAGGTTGAAGAGCTTCAAAACTAGTTGTATGAGTTTAATCTTAGAATGTGTGTCATAAAATTCATTCAACCTCTTCAAGGAGCCATAGCAATCACTGATGCAAGAAATATGATGGCTCACCTCCTCACTTATTGTTGTAGATATTATTTCATATGATTTCTGGTGGTCTTTGTCTTCCTATATTTCATGTTCTTTGTCTGTGGTCGGTATGACTAGTTTTCTACAAGGTTTGTTACTCTTTGTATTTAACACATAGGATTCTTCTTCAAATTCCTCTTTTTCTTCTTCTGATTCTACATCTTCTTCAGTGTTTTTTCTGCTCTGAGGGACTTCTTTTTCTTCACAAATCCCTCTCCACAGGACATTGAAGATTAGTGTTCTCTTGATATTCCTATACCATTCTCTTTGATTCTCCTTTCCGATTAGCACCACATCGACAATGGATATGGGAGAATTAATTTTCTTCTATTGTATTTACAAACAATAGAAAATATAATGAATCTTCTCTAATAAATAAAATTAGAACCATTTTTCTACTGCACCAATGAAATGGACAGTGGAACCAAAAAGGGAATGGGAAGCTTCTAGGTCGAAGAAGTAGGAACGCTTACAAAAATTGATGATGGATTATTATAAAAATGATGGATGAAAAATAAGGAAGTGATTCCATAAACTGAGGGTCAAGTTATTCATACACAGTTTACTAATTTTATTGTATTTTTTTTATCACAGTAACAAAAACAATGGAAAAATAGTCCAAAAATGTGAGATGGTGTCAGAATAGGAATATGCGCACAAATTAATGAAATTTCACCACGTGTTAGAGAAAAGGCTAGCCACGTGAAGGATTCCTTGTGTTGACCATAGCTCTAGTAAACACAATATTTTTTTCTCTCACAATAGCTCATAAAACGGTGTCTTGGCAATAAAAATTGGTTAGGATTATGTCATCAGATAAGAACCTAATCTTCAAGAGAAACCTGATTTCATGGAATTTCCCATGGAGTAAGAGAAAGGCCCTAGAGGGTCACCATGTGTTGTAAATGAGGGCCAAATAAGAGCACCAAAGAATCTGACCATATACCGATACCATGAGAATCTTGACTAGGGAAGTTTTTCCACTTCTTTACAAAGTAAGGAAAGACCCAAAATATATTACATAGTATACCCTAAAAGTGCGCATCGATGAGCTTACAGTGCAGTTGAGAATGGGAATACCTCCACGAGTGTGAGCTTGAAAGGAACCATAAGTCATGCAAATTAGAACCAAAATTCATTCGAATGGAGACACAAACACTGGGAGCGAGAGTGAAATTAGGGTTTATCTCATGCCAAAGAATGGAGTGACAGGTGAGAGTAGTCGTTAGGTTTAGGGACATGTGGATAGAATGTAGTAATACCTACAAAGGTCAAGAATCTACCAGTGTTCCAAGAAAACTAGTAGATAATAAAGATAGAGAATAAATCAGGGTGCAGAAGGAAGAGAGACAAGCAGGCCAACAAAGGTGTTTTAGAATGCTAAGGAATCTATTCATGGAGTTGGGCCATGATATGATACCACTGTAAGGCCAAGAGTGGGAAGAAAATATAACTCCACAGTAATGTCTTTGCATTAACTAGATAGGTGAATATATACATAATAAATGACTCTTAGTATTATATAGCTGAAGACGTTTCCTATCACCTATGACTATTCATATTTACAATATGTTACAAGTAATGCATCCATGAAGGATTATGTGTCCAACATTCCTCAATGGGATATCATTTTAAGTGGTAATACTGCCTTAGTCAACATTATAGTGGTGGATGACCCATTGGACTTCAACGTGCTCCTTGGGAATGATTATGTATATGCCAAGAATGTTGTGTTGTCTATGCTCTTTCATGTGATGTATTTTCCTCACAACAAATTCATTGTCACTATTGATCATCTTGCATTTGATAATCACCATACTTACTCAACTTTAGACAATGATTCCCCATTAGATGGTCCTAGTATTTGGGTGAAATCTACCCCGCCATAGGTGAATTATGTGGAATCATATCCTAGCTGATTAATTTCTTCTAAGAAGGAGAATTTTCACTCATGTTTATTTTCTCTGGACTTGGTCTCGGCAATTGAATTAGTCATTTCTACAAAGAAGGACATTTTGTGCTCATGTTTTCCTTCTCAGTACATTGTCCCAACAATTCTCTCCCTCGGTGCTAATGGGAAGGATTTTTCTCAATCATGGTAGCCTTCTAGGGACATGGTCCCAACATTTGATCTAGTTATTTCTACTAAGAAGGATATTTTTCAATCATGTTTACCTTCTTGGGACAATGTCCTAGCAATTGACCAATGATTGACCATGGATTTACCCAATGGGGGAATTAGATCTAATTCTCCCCCTTGTTGGTTCAAGTGAATGTTCAAACATATTTTATATCTAAGATGATGTTCTTCCCTTAGATAAAGCTCTACTAGAAGCTATGATAAATTATAAGATTCCTTCATATATTTGTTTCCTTTCCAAAATATTTATCCTTGGATTGGACCCATTTGTAATCAAATTCAACCTTGATTTTCCTTTTGAGTCTAATCTCACTACCCGTGGATCCTTAGACTTCGACATTTTTTTTTCTTTAGACCCTAACATTGAGTTGCAAGTTGGTGTTCCTTATGAGGTCAATTTCTTTAGTAGATCTTTAGATCCATATGACAATGAGATTGTTCCTACTTTGCCATTGAAATTATCTTTGATCTTCCTTTTGAGTCTAATCTTATAGTTTGTAGGTAATTAATCTTTGTTATTCTTGAGTCTTTGTTGGCAGACTTTGCTATGCTAATGAATACTATTGAAGATATCAAGGTTGAATATACCCCTATCCAAGTGACTCTTGTTAGATATTTCATTTTTGGATTTTTTATATATGATCATTTTGTGGTTGCTTGTTGGGTACATGAATTTGAGATAGATTTGTGGTTGCTTAGGGATCATTTTTTATGCATTTTTTGACCAAGTTAGGTATATATTGAAGTTTTCATATAGGTTTAGGTTTCCCCTCTATTTTGATGCATTTAAACCTTTTTCCACTTGAGTTTATCATAAGATGATAGGGAATGATACACACATTTGGGAGGTTGTTGGTATGGTTTAGGGTAGATAAGTGTGTGGCCAACCTATGAGGTAGGGTAGCATGCAAAACGTTGTTTTAAAGGGAAGCAAACAAACCTCTATTAGGTCTCTAGATATCTATAGTTTTGATAGTAAGTAGGATAGTTGGACAAAAGTAAAATGGGAGGTAATGCACAACACTTGGAGAGGTTTGTTGCACCCTTTACTCCATCTTTTTGGTGGCTTGATCCAAGTGAAAATTGATGGCCATCCACCTCTTCCAGCGAATCACCAGGGTAATTGTTTCTTTTTACAATTGCTAATGTATGATCCCATGGAGCCGATGGTTTTGGTAAAGTATGGCATACACCCATGGCATTTGGTGGGAGAATAATACTAATACTAATACTAATACTACTACTACTACTAATAATAACAATAACAATAACAATAACAATAACAATAATAATAATAATAACAATAACAATAACAATAACAATAATAATAAAGTGGAGAAAATCCATGTACGTGGTTTTTGCAACCCATGGAATTCACCCATTGTATTTTAAAAATAAAACAAATAAAAATTAAATAATAAAAATAAATGACTCCTGCAATACACCCTGTAAGTACTAAATATACGGGCCTCTCATTTGTAAAAGAGCACATTCCTTCATGATTTGGTTCTAAGGATTTTTCCATTTAATAAAGAGTTGATTTTGTGCCATATTATTCTCTTTACTTTATTTTTTCACATTTACTTTCCTATTTTCCATTTCATTCCTTTCACAATCATGATCAGTGGCATCAAAGTAGTCTTCTCCTTATCATTTCTTAGTGCATGTCCCCGATTAGGTCAGGATAGAGAGAGTTGGATCTCAAGCTAGTTTCAGTTGGGGTTGATCGCTCTCGCCAACTCAAGTGAATTCCCACAACGAAACAAAATAGAGATGATAGAGTGGGAGATCCTTTTCAATATGTTGCTTGAGGAAGGCGTAGTGTGATAGAGGATCGAGATAATGGACAAGTTCTCCTAGATCCTTTGATGTTTGTTGACGAAGGTCAAGGCATCTTCATCAAATAACCATTTCAAAGTTGCAACACCCTTTAAGGTACAAATTAATTTCGATATCCCCTTATTTGAAGGCCAAATAAATGTAGTTTCTCTAGAGAAATGGTTAAATCTACTAGAAGTTTATCACTTCATAAATAAAAAAAGGACGATTAAAAGATCACCTTCGTGCTCCTTAAATCCCTTCCCCATGTCAAATATTGGTGGGAAGGTTACTAGGAAAGGAACACCATGGAAGAATCTATGCCATTTAGGAGAGAACCCACTTGAGATGACTTTGTGGATTATCTCAAGGAGGAATTATACCCTATTGGAAACTATGATGACAAATACATGAGATGGATGACTCTACGTCAAGAGAGAGACCAGATAGTGAAAGAGTACACCAACATATTCCATACCTTGCGATCAAATATGGGTATCAAAGACTCCATGAGGCACCTAGTTCTAAAGAAGAGTAGTGTCCTACATAGGTACATCCAAACACATATGGATTTATTAGACATATCCTCATTAGGAGTCGCCTATTTATATGTTGTCAAAATAGAGAAGAAATTTTATCGGCGGAATAAGTAGGATTTAAAGTTTTCAAATACGCCACAATAGAAGCATGGAAAAGGAAATCCCAACTCACAAAAAAAAGGACAAAGAAAGAAGATTCAATCTCAAGAAAATCAGTCCAAGCTGCCAACTAAGAAGGGTTATGAGAAGTCTAAGAAGGACACTGAAAAGTGGTGTGATTCTAAGCCGCCAATAATGGTGAAACTCCTTTTTAAGGGCATCCACAAAATATTCCTAAGCTAGTTCTGTCCTAAATGGAATAGAGTCATTTGTGGTGTGCCTCTCCCAGTAACCTTCCCACCAAGATTTGACATGGGGAAGGGCTTTAAGGAGTGCAGAGATTATTTTTTCACCATCGAAAATATTTTGGACAGATTAATAACCTTCTAGTAGATTCAACCATTTCTCTAGTGAATATGCATCCATCTAGGCTTCAAATAAGGGTATATCAAAATTAACTTGTAACTTGAAGGATGTTGTGCCTCCGAAATGGCTTCTTGTTGAAGATGCCTCTTCCACTGTCGGTAGTCGTTGAAGGATCTGAGTGAATTTGTCCGTCGTTTCATTCTTGTATCGCACGAGGGATTCCTTGAGAAACATATTGACAGGATATCCTACTATATCATATCTCTTTTCTTCCACCATGGGAGGTCACTTGGGCTACTGAGAGGAGTTTTCCTCAAGAAAAACCATCTCGAGAGCCAACTCTCCATACCCTGATGTAGTTGGGAACATACATTGAGAAACGATAAGGATCAAACTGCTCTGATACCATTGATCTAGATTATATTGAGAATGAAATGAGATACAAACGAAAATATAGTTGAGAACATCGAAATATAGTGAAACCCAACTTATATTAATGAATATAATATTGTAGAACACAAAATGGATAGATTCTTGGTAACTTATCTATGAAGAGAAACATATGCTGGCTATTCTCAATCACAACAAACATTACATCACACTCCATTTCATGCTCAAAGGACCTCCTTCACCTTGATTATATATGAGAGAGTGAGAAGAGAATAATTCCCATGATGCATGTGGGATGAATTAGTTTAAGTTTACAAAATTCCATAGCCATGTAAAACACTAGGACTTCCTTCGAGGTCACCCATCCCAATACTATTCTAGCCCAAGTGCACTTAACTACAGATTTCTTACAAGATATTCTACATTAACGTTGTAGGAATGTACATAATACTACTAGGAAATCATTACATGATGGATGTAATTAACAAATGGAGATGGCATTATATTACATTCCCCATCAAAAGGGTGAATATCATGATTTATCAAAACCATAGGCTCAAAAACATTGATTTGGAAAAGGTGGATGACCATCGAGATCCACCTGGATCAAGGGTTGCTTGAAATACTGGATGGGGTATATTTTGATATCTCTCATAGTGAATTACTTGTATGCATCCCACCACTCTATTATCAGCTATGAAATTTTTGGATTTTCCTTTCTAAAGGTTTCCAAACACGATTTATTCAAATACACTCTAGGTTTCTATAGCCGATACCTTTTATGTATGTCATCTTCCATTAATGAGGCAATAAGGGCTCCAAATTAATTTAACACTTTAGATGTATTTGGATCTAGATGGGAGTAAACCCATCTAACTACATCATTATAGGGTAATATGGCAGGTCTAGATGCAATGACACAAATTTCACTTTTCTTAATGTTCTTGTATACCTCCAGGTCTTTGTCATCTAACAGAAAATATTCATGGATTAACATATTATATATTCCATCCCATGTGGGGAATTTATAAAGACCATTGTAGTGATTGGTATCTATTATTAACAAGATGGTCAAATTCTTTCCTTGCATGGAAACATTCTCAATGGATGGCTTTCCCCTTCTCATTTGTTCTCTTGACATTCTGTGTTGTTGAGAATTCAAAATGTTGTAAGGGTTTTGTGATAGAACTCAAACTCATTGTAAATTGGTAGAGTATAAAAAATATGAATTCACAATTATTGCACGAGACTTTTTGTAGACTTATTTTATACACTTTAACTCAAAAAATAGTTATTAATTTCTTGAATTATGTTAACAATACTTTCTCACCAAATATTTTTTTATAATTAATGAATTCAACTTCGAACGTGTAGCAGGAGGGAAAAAAATAGGGCCATCAATGTCTTTTGAAGAACATGCTTGCAGGAAGATGGGTTTCCAAAAGATAGGCTCGCGGGAAAAGGCCTTTCAAAAGGACCAACTTGCAGGAAAATATTACTTTGGAAAAACTGGTTTGGCAAAATTCTTGTAGAAAAAAAAGCTTGTGGGAAAAAAATAAAATTGGAAAAAGGATTTCAGAAAGGAGAAGAGTGACCATTCGTAAGAAAAAACTGAAAAATATTCCCTGAAAATAATATTCAAGACTCGGCCTCAAGAAGTGTGCTAAGAGGTTTAATGAATAAATGATGTATCTAGTCCAACCTAAAAGTTAAGGATGAATAATGTTGCATTGAGTTATATACATGTATACAAATATTTTATAATAAGAGAGATTAAAATTTCCTTAAAGAAATATAACTTAAACACCTTAGTCGGGAAAAGCATTGCAGGAGAAACCTTACGGGAAAAATATCTTTAGGAAAATACGTCATGACATTCTGGTATGAAAAACCCAAAAAGGTGTGCTCGACAGGCTTGCAGGTTTTTGCTTTTGAAAAATCCATGGCGTAGTTACAACTAGAATTTCCAATGGGGTGGATCCAAAAAGAGAATCCCACAATACTTGCAGCTTTTAGATTAAGGGAGAACCTATAAAATAGTTACTCCACATTCCAACGAGGAAACTACGAAGGGGAAAGCTTAATATTTTTGCGGGCTATGGATTCTAGGAAAACCATGAAAGGTGACAAAGTATCATTCCGATAGGAAACTCCTATGAGGATACATCCGATGACCTTGTGGCTCTCAAGCTGTAGAAAAAAATGTTACATGTCGGTTATGACTTCCCAATAGTGAAAATCCAATAAAAGAATCATTATAGGCTTGCATCCTTCGTTTCAAAGAAATCTCAAGGAAATACAAACTTAACACTTTGAATGAGAATTCTCGAATATGCAATCTGATGCAGGAGCATCTATGACTCCCACGAGCGAGCCAGCGCATGGAGGGAAAGAATACAGGTGGACAGCACCAACGCATACCTTTTTGAATCACGAGGAAGATTGTTGCGCCGTCGTTTTGGATGAACGCATCCGTATGAAGCGCACTCGTATGATATTAAAGATAAGAAGGCATTTATTTAGTTTCAATACTGTTAGGTAGGAGTTAATGGTAGATTAGACAGTTTTGACTCTTGAGAGGGAAAACAGAATATAGACACCCTCCTTTGTATTACTGAGGAGTTATGGATTATGGTGAATTCAACGTTAGCATAGAGAGCAGGAGAGAACAGAGCAGAGAATTCGTGAAGAAACCCCATGTTCGAAACCTGAGGGAATGAGGGAATGAGTTCCAATTGTTTCACTGTTTGAACCAGGGGATTCCTGCATAGAGTGCAGTCGAATTCCTCTGCATAGAGTGCGTTGAGGGGGTTCAACAGTGAGCTCTTGTTCTCGTTTTGCTCAGAGTGAAGGGGGTTATTCGAACCGTTCAGGTGAGTGCAGGTCGAATTGAAGTCTCAGAGTCGAGTCTGAGAGAAGGAGTACTGGACCGTGTTAGCTGGATTTCACAGGTCTAGATGGCTCAACACTTCGAGAGCTATTGGAGGTCGAGCACCGTAAGTGCGTGAAAGTTCTCTGAAGGAGTCAGAAGAACAAAGCTCAGGAGGGATATCACCTTTGGTTCAGTTGCATAGGACAAAGGTGTTGAAGCGGAGAACTCTTCGAGAGGAAGAGAATCGATGACTTGAAGCTATCGAGTAGATCTTCAAGACTCGCAGGTGCACGGAGGAGTCTGTTGGTCGTTTCATATCGGTATATCGGGGCTGGCGAGTGCAAGAGTTGCATGCACGTCGAAATCACAAGTTGCGATCCCCCGATTTAATCGGAGCCATCGATCGTTGGAGGGACAGGTGGCACGAGATCCCCAGGATTCGGGACTCGACATTAAGGCGGTTGCAAAGTCGAAAGGAGCACGGAGAAATCGCGAGCGTGCGAGTTGCAACGGGTCCCACGGAGATCGTGTGGAGAACAACACGTGGCATTGCGCATCGGCACTCGGAGGTCGAGTGAGTAAGTCTTAGACTTCGCGAGTGGCGATATCCCGAGGTTGACCGTTGACCATCGGGGATCGGAGTTTCGGCGTTTGATTGCCCAAGGACAGTGTTGCAAGTTTCGCGAGATTCGATCTCCCGATACGAGAAGAGGAGATCGCCGAGAAGACTGTGGGAAGAGAACTCTCGAGGGAGTTGGAAGAGCTGTGGACTCTTCGGGCCGAGAAGCGAAGAAGGTCCTGGTGGAGCGACCGACCGCTGTGAGAGCGGGGGTGCCGTCAGAGTGGTATCAGAGCCTGAAAGTCTTGTCTGTATATTTCAGATAGGAAGAGAGAAGGGGGAAAGGAAAGCACTCTGATACTCACGACTTACGTCAGAGTGGTATCAGAGCGGGAGTTGGAGTTCTCTTTGTTCGGGTAGCAGAGAGAAGAAGAGACAAAATGCCGCCCAGAAGAGAGAGGCAATCTCCTGATCGTGAGGACAGGGATGCTCGAAGAAGGGGTAGACTAGCAGGAAATCCAGCAGGGAATCCGGAGATGGAACATCAAATACGAGATCTCAGGGCGAGACTCGAAGATATGGAAGCCACCCAGAGGCGTGGACTGGGTACAACAGAGTTCAGTGATCCTGAGGTTGAAGAGGAAGCTGGACATGCCGAAGAAGAAGTCGTAGCAGAAGATGCCTCGACAGAAAGGTTGATCAAAGCCATTTCGAGGATGAGCTCGAAGACAAAGATGGACATTCCCATCTATGAGGGAAGTCTAAACGTAGAGGAGTTGCTGGATTGGATCCGAGCGCTCGACACCTACTTCGACTATGAGGACATCGAAGAGGACAAGAAGGTGAGACATGACGTCACGAAGCTGAAGGGACACGCAGCCTTATGGTGGGACGAGCTGCAGGCAGACAGATGTTCCAAGGGAAAACAAAAGATCAAAAGCTGGGATCGGATGATCGCCAAGATGAAGGCGAAGTTCATTCCGAGGGATTACCAGATCACTCTGTTCAGGCGCATGTAGAACCTGAGACAGAAGCTGATGACGGTGAAATAATACACCGAGGAATTTTACAGGCTCAACATCAGAGCTGGTCATCGGGAGAGTGATGACGAAAAGGTGGCGAGATACCTGAATGGGTTGAGGTATGACATTCAGGACGAGTTGAGCATGGTTACCATCCGCACAGTTGAGGATGCGTACCAGATGGCTCTAAGAGCCGAGGAAAAGCTGAGCCGCAAGCAGGGACAGCGAGGGCGAGGCAGGAGTCAGCCTAGAGGAAAAGCGGTTGCCCAGAAAGAATTTCAGAAGCCCAAGGAGGACTGGAAGAGGCCTCAGGGTAGAACTGAAAGAGGTGGAACCTCACAGCAGAGGCAGAAAAATTTTGAGCCGAGAAGGCAGCAACCAGATCAGCAAGGAGATTACGCTGACGCCAATGCATTTCCTCGTACCCGAGGTAGAGGAAGAGGCAGAGGAGGAATTATCACATGTTTTACCTGTGGTAAAGATGGACACAAGGCCGTTGACTGTCCAGACAGAAAATTGGACAGAAGTGAAACTCACGTCGCTGAGGCGCAGAGGCGTGACGTGGAGGATGAAGACACTGGAAGTGGAGAGTCACTGACAGTGCACAAGGCTCTCTTGAAACCTGAAAAGGAGGTGGACAGCTCCGCGCAAAGATGCAGACTGTTCCGGACGACTTGCAAGACCAAGGGCTAGAAATGCAAGGTCATAGTGGACAGTGGGAGCACAGATAATCTCGTTTCGACCGAGATGGTGGAGAAACTGGAGCTGAAAACGAACAAACACCTGAGTCCATACAAAGTGACATGGTTACAAAAAGGACACCAGGTATGTGTTACAAAACAATGCTTGGTAAATTTTAAAATGGGTGATTATAGGGATGAAATTCTGTGTGACGTTATACCCATGGATGTCTGTCATGTATTATTGGGAAGACCATGGCAGTATGACTGACATGTTGTTCATGATGGGAGGATGAACACATACACCTTAGAGAAGGATGGGAAAACCCATATGTTGCTTCCAGTCAAGGATAAGGTGGTCAAGCCGGAAGTAAACAATACTATACTTCTCATGATTGGGAAAGAACTTCTCACAGAGCTGGAGAAGGATGAAGATCCACAATTCTTTGTTTTCAGGAAGCCGAGAATTGTCCTGACAAGCACAAGAGTGGATGATTTGCCAGACGAGATTCAGGAACTGCTTGGAGAGTTCGCTGATATCATCGTGGACGAACTACCTCGTTCGTTTCCACTGATGAGGAGTGTGAGTCACCACATTGACCTCATACCCGGAGCGAGCTTACCGAATAAGGCAACATACAGGTTGACGCCTCAAGAGAACGAGGAAGTCAAGAGGCAGGTACAAGATCTGCAGGATAAAGGACTGGTGAGGGAAAGTCTGAGTCCATGTGCCGTTCCAACGGTACTAAGTCCAAAAAAAGGTGGAGGCTGGAGAATGTGTACAGACTCCAGGGCGATCAATAAGATCACCATCAGGTACAGATTTCCACTGCCAAGAATGGACGACTTGATGGATTGCCTGAGTGGGGCAAGTTACTTTTCCAAGATTGATCTCAAGAGCGGATATCATCAGATCCGAATGAGAGAGGGGGATGAATGGAAAACAACATTCAAAACAAACGAAGGTTTATACGAATGGCTGGTCATGCCGTTTGGGTTGACAAACGCGCCAAGCACATTCATGAGGCTGATGAATGAAGTCCTGCGGGAATTCATTGGCAATTTTGTGGTGGTGTATCTAGACGACATATTGATTTTCAGCAAGACAAAGGCTGAGCACTTGAGGCATTTGGCCATTGTGATGGGGAGACTGCAGCAGGAGAAGTTGCTGATAAATTTGAAGAAGTGTTCCTTCATGCAGAAAAAACTCATTTATTTGGGTTTTGTAATTTCGGCAAACGAGTTGAATATGGATCCTAAGAAGGTTGAAGTGATCAAGAATTGGCCATTGCCGAGGAATGTTTTCGAGGTCAGAAGTTTTCACGGACTGGCTAGTTTCTACCGAAATTTCATTTGGAATTTCAGTGGGATTAGCGCAGCAATGATGGACACTGTGAAGAAGCGGCATAAGGTTTTCCAATGGATAGCAGAGGCTGATAGGAGCGTCAATCTGTTGAAGCAGAAGATTACTGAGCAGCCTATTCTGGTGCTGCCGAATTTTCAGAAAACCTTCCAAGTGAAGTGTGATGCCAGTGGATATGTTGTTGGAGGGGTTTTGAGTCAGGATGACAGACCTGTTGCATATTACAGTGAGAAGCTGGATGATGCAAAGCTGAAGTACTCTACATAAGACAAAGAATTCTATGCCATTATCCAGGCATTGAAAAAGTGGAGGCATTATTTAATACCCAAGGAGTTCGTATTGTACAGTGACAACCATGCGTTACAATTCGTGAGTCATCAAGAGAAGCTGAATCAAAAGCATGCGAAGTGGGTGGAATATATGCAAAATTTCACCTTTGTCATAAAACACATTTCGGGGACTGCGAACAAGGTGGCAGACGCCTTGAGTAGAAAATGTTTGTTGCTGCAGGAATTCAGGGTCAAAACGCTGGGTTTTGAAAACCTGAAAGATATGTATGCAGGTGATATTGATTTCGGGGAAGCTTATGAAGCAGTTGAAAACCCAGTTCTCAGGGATAGGAGTCCATGGATTGACTACCTGATCCAGGATGGATTTCTCTTCAAGGGCAATCAATTGTGCCTTCCAGATTTCTCTATGAGAGAGAATTTGGTACGAGAAAAGCACAGCGGTGGACTAGCAGGTCATTTCGGACATGAAAAAACATACGCCAAGCTGAGTGAGTCATATTTTTGGCCAGGCATGCGTGCAGATGTGAAGAGATTTGTTGACAGGTGCATAATATGTCAACACGCAAAAGGCCGAAAGCAGAACACAGGGTTATATTAGCCGTTGCCCATACCTGAGAGGCCATGGGAAGCCATTAGCATGGACTTTGTGTTGGGGTTGCTGAGAACACAACGAGGAGTTGATTCCATCTTTGTTGTGGTGGACAGATTCTCGAAGATGGCTCATTTCATTCCGTGCCATAAGACGAGCGATGCAACCCACATCGCCAATTTATTTTTCAAAGAGATTGTCAGACTGCATGGATTGCCGAGAAGCATAGTCTCGGATCGGGATACCAAATTCATAGGTCATTTTTGGAGGACGCTATGGAAGAAGCTGTGGACTGACTTAGAATTCAGCTCTGCTTACCATCCTCAGACAGATGGGCAGACAGAAGTAGTCAATAGAAGTTTGGGGGATCTGTTAAGAAGTCTGGTGATGGAGCATCACACAAGTTGGGATCAGATCCTACCACAAGCTGAGTTTGCGTACAACGATTCTGTGAATCGGAGTACAGGTAAGAGTCCGTTCCAAATTTTGTATGGAACACAGCCGAGAGGAGTGTCTGAACTCAGGGAGTCAGAACAGGCTGAGACTAGCAGCGCGAGGGCTGAAGAATTTGCTGAAGCAATGCAAGAACTTCACGCACAGGTGAAGCAGCGATTGCAAAGGATGAATCAAGAATATAAGCGCAGAGCCGATCAGAGCAAAAGAAAACTTCAATTTGAAGTTGGATACATGGTTCTAGCACACCTGAGGAAGGAAAGGTTCCCAAGGGGGACGTATAACAAGCTCAAGATGAAGAAAATCGGGCCGTGCAAAATCTTGAGGAAGTTCAGAGAGAATGCATATGAGCTTGAGTTGCCAGGGGGCATTGGGATATCTCTGATTTTCAATATTTAGGATTTATACCCATATAGGGCCAAGGAAGTAGACACTGGAACCGAGGAACCAGTGGTCCAGTGGCAGAAGCAATTGCCGGTTACATAGAAGCCTGACATGGAGTGCATACTGGACAAAAGAGTTGGAAGAAAGACCAGGAGGAAACAGTACTTTGAGTACCTGGTAAAATGGAAAGACCACCCAGTGGAGGATGCCAGCTGGGAGACCGAGGCAGTAATACAGAGACATGATCACACCATGCAGGAACTCATGGACAGGAGCCCATGAAATCTTTTTGAGCTGAGGAGTATGATACAGGAGCATCTACGACTCCCACGAGCGAGCCAGCGCATGGAGGGAAAGAATACAGGTGGACAACACCAGTGCATACCTTTTTGAATCACGAGGAAGATTGTTGCGCCGTCGTTTTGGATGAACGCATCCGTATGAAGTGCACTCGTATGATATTAAAGATAAGAAGGCATTTATTTAGTTTCAATACTGTTAGGTAGGAGTTAATGGTATATTAGACAGTTTTGACTCTTGAGAGGGAAAACAGAATATAGACACCCTCTTTTGTATTATTGAGGAGTTCTGGATTATGGTGAATTCAACGTTAGCATAGAGAGCAGGAGAGAACAGAGCAGAGAATTCGTGAAGAAACCCCATGTTCGAAACCTGAGGGAATGAGGGAATGAGTTCCAATTGTTTCATTGTTTGAACCAGGGGATTCCTGCATAGAGTGCAGTCGAATTCCTCCGCATAGAGTGCGTTGAGGCGGTTCAACAACGAGCTCTTGTTCTCATTTTGCTCAGAGTGAAGGGGGTTATTCGAACCGTGTAGGTGAGTGCAGGTCAAATTGAAGTCTCAGAGCCGAGTCTGAGAGAAGGAGTACTGGACCGTGTTAGCCGGATTTCACAGGTCTAGATGGCTCAACACTTTGAGAGCTGTTGGAGGTCGAGCACCGGAAGTGTGTGAAAGTTCTCTGAAGGAGTCAGAAGAAAAAAGCTCAGGAGGGATATCACCTTTGGTTCAGTTGCACAGGATAAAGGTGTTGAAGCGGAGAACTCTTCGAGAGGAAGAGAATCGACGACTTGAAGCTGTCGAGTAGATCTTCGAGACTCGCAGGTGCACGTAGGAGTCTGTTGTCCGTTTCATATCGGCATATCGGGGCTGGCGAGTGCAAGAGTTGCATGCACGTCGAAATCGCGAGTTGCGATCCCTCGATTTAATCGGAGCCATCGATCGTTGGAGGGACAGGTGGCACGATATCCCCAGGATTCGGGACTCGGCATTTCGGCGGTTGCAAAGTCGAAAGGAGCACGGAGAAATCGTGAGCGCGCGAGTTGCGACGGGTCCCACGGAGATCGTGTGGAGAACAACACGTGGCATCGCGCATCGACACTCGGAGGTCGAGTGAGTAAGTCTTAGACTTCGCGAGTGGCGATATCCCAAGGTTGACCGTTGACCATCGGGGATCGGAGTTTCGACGTTTGATTTCCCAAGGACAGTGTTGCAAGTTTCGCGATATCGCGAGATTCGATCTCCCGATACGAGAAGAGGAGATCGCCGAGAAGACTGTGGGAAGAGAACTCTCGAGGGAGTTGGAAGAGCTGTGGACTCTTCGGGCCGAGAAGCGAAGAAGGTCCTGGTGGAGCGACCGACCGCTGTGAGAGCGGGGGTGCCGTCACAATCCTAGTAGGATTGTGGGTTGAAAATTGTCATGTAACTAGCATATGTATGAGCATGAACCTGATTTGGAAATAAGATGAAGTCAAATGAATCAAAATTTAATCTTAGATAAATATGGATCAAATGAGCTGGTCATTCTTAAAATAATTCAATTTCATAAAACCGTGAATATGAAAGAGGAGATCGTAAGTGTATATGAGAAAAAATACTATCTTCTGTAAGTGACCAAGATTGCTCAAACCTTAGGAAATCATGTTTGTTATTCATAGATGTTGGGGAAGAAGGTTGGATCAAGAATAACAAAGAAGAAATGATGCACAGAGAAAAGGCACAAGATCAATAAGATCAAGAATGAAGAAAGAAGAAAGATAAGGGGATGGGGGACATGAAGGAAAAATATCCTGCAGAATCCAGGAAAACCAGATGAGCATGAGCTGTATCCATCTTAGAATGAGTTGTCACCAGCTGAGCATGAGTGGGAGCCAACTTTATGAGCTGGAAAGAAAACCTAATAAAAAGAGAGAACAAAAGAGGAATCAGAGAGTCAGTAGTTGCAAAGTTCAGAGGCGAGATCAACGATAGTAATAGAGACACAAGCGGAAGAAGAGAGTCAGTTGTTGTGAGTGTAGGAAATTATGTGTAAGGAATCCATGATTGTAACTAGAAGAATGTATCTTGAACATCGATTGTAGCATAGAGTGCAACCAGATTAACTTAAATATAATAAAGAAGAAAATCTTTGTGGACGTATCCCAGGAGGGGGTGAACCACGGTAACCCTATGTCTAATTATGATGTGAAATGGTCATTCATGTTGTAATATGTTAATTCATGTATGTATGATTTTAATTCCTACTTTTTTTTTTATGTTGAATGTGTATCTTTACTAATAATATTGATAGACTCACGCATTGTAACATTAAATGTATGTTTAACTGCTAATTTCTAATATTGTAGACTGGTATGCATAAATAAGTACGTAATGAGGTAATTTTAGCTAGTATCTAGTGTGTAACAGGATATTTTAGATATGACAGAGTGTGTCTCCCTTCATTCCCTCAACACTGTAGAATCTTGGTTCTTGCAATCCCCATAAATATACCTCGAGTGAGACTTCGTCTACTCGTAGGTGATGCCAAAAGGATTGATATATGTAGGGTTTTGTTGGACTGATTACCTTGAACCCAAGGTCTTGAACCTTACCAAGTTTGCAAATTGTTTTGTTGTCGGGACCCGAAATATGAAAGTGAGGGAATGTTTTGGAGACCAACGAGGAAATAAATAATCGAATGGATGGAACAAAAGGAATGATAATTTTCTCAAAAGGAGAATAAGAACCCTCGCTTGAAGAATACTAAATTGCTACAAAGGTATGTGTATACATAATTGCATGATGTTGTTTTTGGTGAATTTCCTAATATTTTAGAAAAATGGCTAGAAATATTTGTGGAAAAGACTGGTAGACATAGACCAACGTCCTTAACAATTCAACTACTATAAATTACAAAGGGGAAAGAGAAACAGGAACAGATATGGTGCACCAAATGTAGGATAGAATGTCACCACAAGGATGAATGTCCAAAATTTTCATAGTACTTAGTAGCTAGAGCACTAAACGTGCTACCAGGTGGAGGATACTACGAGATATGAAAGAAGTGGGTACATCACCCCCATGAGATCTAGCTACTACATAAATATCAACATACCCCAAGAAGCTTATTCTGTAAATTTTGCAAATCAGCAGGCCATGAAGAAAAATATTTTTGTGCATTTGATCTAATGAGGGAGCACATGAAAAACATGTACATGATTTAGGAGGAGAATCATGCAACCGAAGGAGGAGGGAAGTATAATACTCCAAGAGGATTTAATAAAGGAAACCAAGGAGGATTCGGTAGGGGGGAGATCGAACAAAATTTGGGCGAGGAGGAAGAGGGCCCATAATATGTTATAACTGTAACCAACCAGGACAATTATCGTGAAATTTCCCAAATCCCTGGACAAAATGTAATTATTGTTGGGTGTTATAACATGCAATAGAGGATTGTCCACAACTGGTAGAAAAATCACAGGCCATAGGGAATCATAACTAGAACCTGAATATTCAAAATATATCTGCCAAATTACGGGATGAAGAACCCAAAATAGAGGTTGTTACATGCGGAGGAACCAAAACAAGGATGTATGCAACCAACAAAAATAAATCAGTGGAGGAGTGGGTAAATAAATCAGAATCACCTACACATGCATTTGACAAACATGAAGAGAAAGAGACCTATAAACAAGCAAGGAAAGAAATTGTGCAATAGGAATGGATATCATCTACATCAACTATGCCACATATGGGGGATATGCATCCCACTGAGGACCAGATCATAACCAAAGAATCACTGGAGAAGGTAAACACCTTAGGAATTTTTTTACAAAGTTGCCTCAAATTCGTCGAATATGAAAATTAATTGCATACATTATGCTCTATGATCGATCACTATTCTCAAGGAAAGGTAGTCTCTATTGAAAGGAAAGTAGTGAACCAACTACTGTGCAAAA
Source organism: Picea engelmannii (assembly GCA_009831015.1). NCBI lineage: Eukaryota > Viridiplantae > Streptophyta > Pinopsida > Pinales > Pinaceae > Picea > Picea engelmannii. The sequence continues at coordinate 515,691 of ML779185.1, read as the reverse complement.
AGTGAACCAACAAAGAATTCAGGTTCAACACACAGATTGGAGAATATGACATACATAATGTGATCTTGGAATTAGGGTCCAATGTGAACGTGGCTCCTAAGAAGACATGGGAGATGATGGGGAAACCAAAGTTAGCATGGTCACCCATACAATTGAGACTAGAAAATCAGTACAAAATAGTTCCCATTGGCAAACTAATAGGAATACCAGTGATTAAAGATGGAGTGCGTGATGTTGCAGATTTTGAAGTTATCGAGATTGTGGACGACAACCAACCATATCTAGCGTTAATGGGACTAGAATGGGAATTTTATAACCAAGTTATTATCAACTTGAAAAGGTGTGAGATGATATTTGAATTCAAATACATGAAAGTAACCACCCCCTTAGACCCAAAAGAAGGAAGACTATACATAGAACTAGTGTGGGGTGATGAAATAGATCAGATGTACAACATGACTGCAAGAATGGAAGATTATGTTAACTCCATTGCAAATGACATACTAAGTTGGAGAAGCATAGGTTCATGTACATCAGACTCAGAAGCATGGATGGAGAACTGGAAGTAGAGGATGCATGAAGTCTCAACACGATGATGTGCATCCATGATAAGGTCATTATGGTGGATTGGAATAGAATTGTGAAACCCACCCAAGTATGAAAACTTGATAGATATAGCAACATTCGTACCAAAATTTGAGGCACAAGTACCAGAGAAACATAGACTGCTAGCACTGGATGCAGTGTTAAAAGCTATGCCATCCAGGTGGTGAGAAACACAAAAAGGAAGCATCAAATACTGGAAACAATGTAGGAAACTAATTCAGATAAGATTTAATATTGGATAAGGAGACATGATGTGAAAATGTACCATAGAAGGAAACCTATCATATCTTATTACGCAATGCAAAACTAGTGGAATACAGTTCCCAAGGAAGAATGGATGTAGAGGATTCATAATCTTGGGACAATACCAAAAAATTGGTATTTAGAAATGGAAGTGCGTAGAGAAACAACGAAGTGAAGTTACATAACTTAAAGGTTCAAAGAAACATTTTCATTCCAGCATAAGCCACCCTTGATATATACAACACTTCAGGAAATCAAACACAAAATATTTAACAAAGAAGAACAAATTGAAGTAAGATCGATAGGCAACGAAGAAGATCAGACATAAGTAATACTAATATGCAACACACATAATGTTGCTATGATAGTCTATAAATCACTTGAATTCTATAATGTGAACTAAGAGGATCTGGATGACGAAGATCCCCGAAATGTTCAGGTACATGAAATAGAGGGAGAACAACCAGTAGAGGGCCCATAGATCAAATATACAACATATGTGCAGTCAATTAAGACACACAAAGTTAATATTGGAACAGAGGAAAATCTGAAGTTGACGCAAATATGAGACTACTAAGATGACGAAACTGTCAAAAAAATATACGAATTACTTTGCAAGTACCGAGACTTATTCCCGAGGATTTTCTCAGAAATGAAAGGGATAGCTAGTGATCTAGGTGAAATGAGAATCCATATTAATATTGATTCTAAACTAGAAAGACAGAGACCACATGTAGATAGAATGACAATGGAAATTGCGCAGGTAGGGGAAATTGTGCCAACCAGGGAACCCGACACAAAAATGGTCAAGGAGACAGTAGTCACAACACCTTTCCATAAGGCATGATAGATATAAAGTATGAAGAAGATGGTAACAATAGTTACGAATGGATAAGGACAAGCCCCGTGATGGTGCATGATAGGAGAGGCCCAATAGATAACATAGGCCCATGAGAAAAGGAGACATAATGACGAAAAATGAGAGAATAAATAGACTACCTCCATAAGGCAAGACAAACAACAACAGAAAAATAAGAGAATATATCATCATGACATGACATCACAAGTTAAGCAGATGACATGTCACATAAATGGAAATTCCATGCAAAAAGTTGGCGGAACTGACATAAGTAAAAGGGCCACATAATGACCTCGTTTGACGAAGGAACCAAGGACAACCAATATCATTAACAAGAAATAAACGTACTACCTAGGGCATGGAAAAACCACTATGATGATGATTCGCTATCAGTGAAGGTGCACACAAATATTTACACACTTGGCAAAATTACGCCACAACATGTCAAATGATTCACCAACATGACAACCTATATGAGGATTACAACCCGATAAGACTGTGGATTAGTATGTGAAGGCCACAAATACAAATAGAAGATATTATAAAGGGGTGAATTCACTAAAGGGGACAACAACCATTGAGATATGAGAACAATTAGAGATCACCCACTAACAGTGAATGTTTTAACAACAAAACGTTGCAGAGAGCGATGGAATCATGAACAATGAGGAAGGCATGCACCAAACAAGAACAATTACTGAGTGAAGGTTCATATGTGGTGCATATGTAAAGAACAAAATCTCAACGAATGGAACGATAACGTTGGGGGAAATGGACAAAAAGAAACCAAGATTTGTACACATTTTACAAGGTGACCAAATACGAACAAGACCAGAGAAAACGATAGAAGGAAGGTCCGATAAGAAGGGATAGAGAAAGTGAATATAGAACACATGAGCAAGCACATAAACATACAACATCACTCGTCACAAGCACCTCAAGGGATGCACTTTTAAGAAAATGAACTCAAAGGCCAAGAAGGAGGTCAGGAAGTTGTGCATGACTAAGGGGAGGCTTGAGATGAAAATTAACAAGGCATAATGAAGCAGGAGAACCCATAGGATTCCAAAGAGGAGCTTTGTCTGATTGGAAGATATGTTTAGTTGATTGGGTACTAAGATTATCTCGAAGGAAGAGTAATGGAATACTAGTCTTCATAGTCCAACACAGATAATACCGTTAAATATATAATAGGGATTTAACCAAAGGTTAGCAGTAATGACAAGTAATAAATACACAATCGGTCCATAAATGGAAACAAACACCAAAAATATGTGGTCCATTGGCAGCAGTCCAAAAACCAACAAAGAAAACAATGGAAATACCAGAGGTGGAAGAAGTATTCATAGTCTCGACTCCAACACCAAGGGAAAACATTCAGGAAAAATTTCATAGAGATTAACTACCACCACAAAGTATATATGCACCACACGTCCAACATCAATCCAATGCAAAGTATCCACTACTAATGACACTAGTCCCAGATGGCATGAGTAGCGACAAAGAGTTACTGGGAACAATTTCCAACCTAAAGTATATGGACCACGACATTACAGATGCACAGAAGTTACGAGAGTTGGAAAGGGACCAATACTTATGCACCATGATAGTTAAAGAAACATGATAAATTGTACTTGAGCCATTGGAATTGGCATCAGGACTAGACAAGGTAGGAATACTAAACATGCTAGACATCCCACATTTAAGGCGAAGTTCATAAATCAATGAATGTGTGAGGATGTTGATCAACTATGTTCATGATGGTAAACTATGGCTCAACCAACCAATAGATATTACCACTGCGTTGATTTCCAAAATCACAGGCCTACCCCAAACATGAAAACATCCAGGTGCGTTATTCCCTAAGGCGGGAGAATAAGCACATTCAGAGGCAATGAAAGAAAAATTTGGAACAATAAGGGGAAATAGGCAACTGGAAGTCCAACATATTAGTAATAAAAAGGTAAGGTTTGAAACATATGTACTGACATGCAAAATAATGTGCAAATTCTATAGAGACAAGGTATCGGCCATAGTAATTGTCACTGCAAAGAAATGTGTTGAAGGGATCCATATGAACTGGGAAATTTTTTTTAGGAACTAGTTTTTACAAGATTTCATAGATGCCCAGGAAAAGGGAATCAAGTTCCATTATGCATGGTTGCTAATAATAGTTGCACTATTCTTATGGAAATAACCATCATATTATGACTCCATGCACACATCAGGTAGTCACACCTTATCTCACAGGTATACCAACTTATGGCACACAAGACTGAAGAGGAGAGAAAATGAAATGAACACAATATTCTCTACCTACTTAGAATATATCACAGAGATAGTGAAACACACATCATACATTCCAACATACAAAGTAACAACATACGAAGGCATCACGCAGTTTAGAGCCGACGTGCACCATATGTATGTACAAGATGCGAGGAACCCAACAAAACAATGGACGCAAATGAGTTGCAGGGTGAAAACAGAGGAAGTGGTCTCAAAACTCACTAGTGGGTACAGGGTGTTGGACAAGCGCACCTAGGGAAAGGGTAAGACCCAGGGGGAGGAGAGAAAGGACCCAACAGATAGGGAAAACCCATCATACGAAGAGGAGGAATGAGAGAACAATTCCAAAGAGATAGGGGATACAAAAGGAAAAGATCCACCAACAGGAACATGAACAACAATGAAAATAAATAACACATGAGAAACACAAGAAGGGAGAGCACAAAAGAAAACTAAGGCACACATACCACCACCTTTGTTTTATATCTTAACCGAAGGAGATATGGAAATAATTTTCCAAAAAATGGATGAAATCACAAAATAGATTTGGGAGAAATTAGTTAAGAATAAAGAAGCACACCACAAGGAGATGCAGGATCAGTTGGTAGCACTCTAGCAGATGATGGACGCATAAAGAAGTAGAATGAAACACATTTAAGAAGAAAGGGTAATTGAGGAATTCACCAAGAAACATGAAGGAATACATGAACAACTAGGGGTAGTCCAAAAGATCCTAGAGACAATACAATTAACACCTATGTGTGGACTAGGAGTAGGCCAAGAAGGTCTGATAGAAGTCATGTATATTGCAGGGTTGGTTCAGGCGATAAAACTGTGTAGAGTAATCAAAGTACTAGTATGGATAGTCGAGCTACCCAAGCCTGAAATTCAAGAACAGTTACATGGACTCTGTCACATGGACTTAGTCGTATCCCAAATGAGTACATAAGTACTATAGAGCTTACATATAGGGATTATGCAGGAATTATGCCTTTGTGCAAATAATGCAGAAATAGAAATAGCAAAGGTGGAGGCTGAGAAAGAGGAACTGTAGAAACACCACAACATGGCACTACAGGAAAAGTGCATAGTAGAATAGTGAGTGAACTCACAGAAAAATAAAAAATCAAAGTTGTTACACATAAAAATTCCTCACTTCTATAATGTCACATTCTCATTGTTATAAGAGTTGTAACTATCACACTTTTGTCACAAGTGTCATAAGTGTCACATTCTCATTCTCCAAGTTTCACATCACAAACGACACCATGAAAACACTTGATACAACCTATAAAACATGTTAGAAGAATAAGCCCCATCATCACACAGTTGTAACAAATGTTTTTCTATCAAAATTGATCATCTTGGCAACTTTTGGGAAGATCAACGCTCCCCTTCTCATATATAGGGAGTGATAGCACTCTTTGTTCATATACCAAGGATATTTTTAGTGCTCTGTGGCCCATTGTATAGGAGTGTCGATTTGGCTGAGCAAATATTGGAAGAAATCCCTTTTTCTTCTAAATACAACTATGAATGGATCGAGTTCATTTGGATCAAATCTAACCCTTACGATGCATCTAAGGGATATATCTCAACTATTGGATCCATATCCTCAACTAATTCCAAATATAACCAAGGTGGTTGAGCCTCTTAAAGCCTATAAATGGAGGCATTCTCATGGTGCACAAGGAGGAAAAAATCAACAAAGCATTGTTATTTGTATTGTGGATCTTTCGAGCAAGGGTTGGATGAGGACTTGGAGAGGCTGCTGCAACATCATCTGAATATTGTAAGTTTACTTTTGAATTTCTCATTAATATAATTGGTCTATTTATTTCTAGTATTTGTTTACATGTACTTGTTTATGCTTGTCTTAATCTCCAATTGAGTCACCAATTTCCGTGACAGAATAATTCCCCTGCGGATAGGTCTTCGTCCCAATCCTGATGTGGTATGAATCTAGCCATGTGAATATATGTTTTGATGTCGAACATGGTAGAAGCCACTTGATTCTGGTCATTGAGGTAAACCGTTAACAAGTGTGAGGGAAATCACCAATGATGTCAATGACTCCCAAGGTACCGTAGTACATTCCAACAAATGTGAATAAATGAGCCGAGGTCGAACATTCATGGAATCATCCGATCAGAGGTAAATGTTTTAAAACTACTATGAGAAGTAAGGAGGCCTGACATTGAGGCCTGCAGGTCCCAAAGTAATAATTGGTTTATAAGTGTAATTCCTGGATGATGTGTTGAAATCGATAGGAAAATACTCATCGAAGGAGGGCCTTGAGGTAGCCCCCATCATCGAAACGAAACTGACACAGGAAAGTGATAATATATATCAAATGAACACAGACTAACACAAGTATGAAAACTGGTAATTTTTTAGATGGTTGACTTTAGCTTCTACCAAGTTCCCCGACTTCATACCCTTGCATCGAATAATATACAAAGTGTTTCGGCCATTAGCTTTCATTTTTTTACTTCACACTTTGGGGGGAAATTTGTTACACATCAAAATTCCTCACTTCGATAATGTCACATTCTCATTGTCATAAGTGTCTAAATTTTGTCGCAAGTTTCGTAAGTTTCTCATTCGCATTCTGCAAGTGTCGCATCATGAATGAAACCATGAAAACACTTGATACAACCTCTAAAACATGTTATAAGAAGAAGCCCCATCATCTAACAATAAAAAAAAATGTCTTTCTATGAGAATTTCTCATCTTGGAAACTTTTGGGAAGATCAGTAGTCCTCTTCTCATATACAGGGAGCACTAGCACTCTTTTTTCACCTCACAGGGAGAGTTGTAGTGCTCTGTGGCCCATTGTAAGTGAGTACTGATTTGGTTGAGAAAATCTTGGAAGAAATCCCTTTTTCTTCTAAATACATATATGAATGGATCGAGTTGGTTTGGATAGAATATAACCCTTAGGTTGCATATAAGGGAGATATAAAAACTATTGGAACCATATCCTCAACTAATTCCAAATATAACTAAGGTGATTGAGCCTCTCAAAACCTATAAATGGAGGCATTCTCATGGTGAACAAGGAGAAAAAAATCAGCAAAGAATTTTTATTTTTATTTTGGATCTTTCGAGCAAGGGTTGGCCGAGGAGGACTTGGAGAGGTTGTTGCAACATCATCTGAAGATTGTAAGTTTCCTTTTGAAGTTATCATTAATATAATTGGCCTATTTATTTCTAGTGTGTGTTTACATGTACTTCTCTATGCTTGTCTTAATCTTCATAGATATATTGATTTTTTCCAATCCATTAGAGTAGGAGATAGTCGATTGTATCTTGTTATCCATTGCATGTACTGTTTAGAACTCGTAGAATGGATCAAATTGGACAAACTTTGAAAGTGAGGTACATCATACTCTCCCTCTTTCTCTCTTTTTCAATGGATATAATTAATCTATAGGAATGGTAGTGTCCAAAGGTATTTTGTTGTCTTGGTAGAGGGGTCTGTACTCCAAGGGAAAATTCACCTATCTCCAGAAGAATTATTCTGTAACAAAAGCAGACAGTGAGGTAGAGGAAGCCAAGAGGGAGAAGCTGGAAGCCAAGAGGAGAAGCTGGAAGCCAAGAGGGATAACATGGAAGCCGAAGAGAAGGCAAATAAATCCACAAAAGGAAAGATTGAAGAAGAAGATAAATTTGAGAAAGAAGAGCAGGAAAAGAATGGAGCATAGGAAAAGGCTGAAGAAATAGGGAAGGAAAAGGAAGAAGCTGAGAAATTGGCATAGAAAGTTCAAGCAACAGTACAATAGTTATACAAGGAAGTACCAGAAATAGTAATAGTGGTTGAAGCCACAAAAGAAGAACAAGTAAAAAATATTAGTGAGGTCATTAAAGGACTTTGAAGGAAGGAAGTAAAGATAGAGTCAAACACAAGACTGGGGACACCACCAGAAGAAAGAACACAAAGGGAAAGGACAACACAGATAGCAGTGGAATAGATTTAAATATTAGAACAAGAGTGTATCAATATATGTGAATAAGGAACGCGCATATGGACAAAGATGGAAGTGTAGGACGAGAAATTAAGGGTTGCGCAGGAACAAAAGATTAAGGCCAGGAATCATGCAAATACCCTCCCACCAACTGAAAGGATCATGACACTGTTGGTTAACACGAAACCACATATTGTAGTGAAACAACTAAAAGAAGAACAATGAAATATCGCACAGGAGTTGTGACCATGATAGGATGAGGCACTCGAGGTATTTGAGGAACTAGCTACTACACAAACTAGCACAAAAATAGCAGTGCAAGAAACCAAGGCCAAATTAAATAGCTTTATAGTTCAGACAATGGACAAAATTGTGAATAACGACGCCGAAGTCACAACAACAATACAAAAAACAAAAGAGAGCCTCTATAAAATCATTGAGGCATGGAAGAGCATGACACAACAGGCCTAAGTGGCTCAGGACAGGCCACATGTGAGTGTTGGGGGCCTATTGGGCAGGAAATTTGGATCGAGAACAACGAATAATAACCGACGCATAGAGAAAAGGTGAAAGATCAAGAAGATCAAGAATAAAGAGATAATAAAGATAAGGGGATGGGGTATAGGAAGGAATAAGATCACGCAAAATGTTGGAAAACCAGGTGAGCATGAGTTGTATCTAGATCACAGTGTGGTTTCACCAGCCGATCATGAGTGGGAGACAACTCATTATGAGCTAGAAAGAAAACCTAAGAAAAAGTATAGAACATAAGAGGAATCAAAAATTTAGTGGGTGCAAAGTTCAAAGGTGAGATCAACAATAGTAGCAAAGATAGAAGTGAAAGTAGAGAGTCATTGGTTGTGAGTGTAGGAAATTATTTGTAAGGAATCCATGATTATAGCTAGAATAATGTGTATTGAACATTGATTGTAGCACAAAGCACAACTAGATTACCTTAAATATAATAGAGAAACAAATCTTTGTGGACGTATCCCAGAAGGGGGTGAACCATGGTAACCTTGTGTCGAATTATGATGTGGAATGGTCATTCATGTTGTAATCTGTTAATTCATCCATGTAATCTGTTAATTCCTTCTTTTTTTTTAAAGTTGAATGTGTATCTTTACTGATAATATTGATAGATTCATGCGATGTAATGTTAAATGTATGTTTAACTACTAATTGATAAGATTGTAGACTGATATGCATAAATAAGTATGTAACGAGGTAATATTATCTAGGATCTAGTGCATAAGAGGGTATTTTAGATATGACAGAGTATGTCTCCCTTCGTTCCCTCACCACTGCAGAATATTGGTTCATGCAATCCCCATAAAGATACCTCGGGTGAGACTTCACCTATTCGCAAGTGATGTCGAAAGGGTTAGTATTTGTAGGGTTTTGTTGGACTAATTAACTTGAATACAGGGTCTTGAACCTTACCGTGTGCATGCACCAACAATAGATTATGTATAAATTTAGTATGGGGGGGAATTTGTTTCCCTAAAATGGGAAAATTTAATGGGGGTTGCTGCAGGAACACTACAAGGTTAGAAGATATTTCCTTGGTAACCCTTTCAAGTGGAGAGTCTCACCCTTGTTTGGTCTTGTAGTAGCCTTTTTCTTCCAACAAACCCTAAAAAGTTCTTATCTAACCCTTCAAAAGTACTATCATTCACTCAAGAAAAGAATAGATACATAAATAGCTCCTTAAACAAGTTTTATCACTAATCTCCAATGACTTGAAATGGAGGAGGAATATTCCTTTTATGGGTGAATATCCTCCTCAAATGCAGTACAATACAATGTGATAGCTCAATACCATGAGCTCAAAACCATTACCTTGGCCAAAACCATGGGAAAATACAATAAATTATCTAATAAATCCATCAAAACCCTCCAAGAACCAAATGACACTCAAGAATGGTCCAAATACAATAATAAATTCCACATGTGTGGGACATAGAGAGAATTAAGATATTACCCTAAAAAATAGTGCCATCATCCAATAAAAAAAAGAGGGTTTAAACATGGTCCAAAGACCTCAAACCTCCACCAACTAACTCTCTCAAACCAAGGAGTGGTCCAAATGGGAGATAACAACCTCAAACTGATGACATAACTCCTCACATGTGTGAGATTCCCAAGTAAAAATTCAACAATAAAGGAACATTTGGCCTCCTCTATGTAGATCTCTTCAAGTAGACAACAATAAATCATGTCGTTTCATCACAAGTTCCAAATAACCACTTGTAACCGCCTCTATAATCTATAACCAACTACTCCAATGCATTGGTAACTCTCACATGTGGTCCAAGGAGAGATAAATAATGCATGAGTGTGAATGAAATGTCCAACTGAGCAAGGGGAATGAATTTGAGTAGTCCATGTGCCATGTGTGGTGACATGGCATCCCTGTCATGGCTTGATGCACTGTCATGGATCCGAATGTAGTGACATGTATCCCAATGAGACATTATATATTCCAATGCAATGTGACTGATCTTGAGGCATGGTACACATATCCCAATCCACAATACCCACTTGAAGTGATGGGTCTAGCCTCTTGTCAATCCATTATGTTCTAGAACCTAGTGAAATCTCTTAAAACAACATAACAAAGAAGAGTTTGTTTTAATATTTTCCTTAGCCTTATCAAGGGGAACACTATTAACCTTTATACATGCACCAAGTACTAATACAAATCATATTTCCTAAGTACCTAGGTGAAATATAGGAACAAATGGGTAATAATTATGAAAGGGAGGGGGAAATAAATTCATGTGATGACCCTGCAAGTCTTAGACATGCATAAGTATTTTTATTCATTTGTTCATTCATATAGCTTTCACGTGCTAGGATTTTTTATATAATAGACTTTGAGAGGGATCTTAGCTTTGAGTTACCTATCATAGAAACTATTTATTACTACCGCTTTATGCATATTTATTTAAGTGTTTAGTTTATTGAACACGTCCCTTTTTCTTTAGATATTCATAAACAAGATAGGGACTAAGGGAATTGGCTTGATAGCTAGGTGGCATTACTAAAAATTTTATTTTTTACTTTTGACTTTATCTCTTCACTATAGCCTATTTGGATTTATTGATTTAGGATTTTGTCATTTGGACCTTTTCTTTCCACCTTTGAGAAATCATACATCATCAGAATAAAATATTTTTATATGGATTGAATGGATGATAGAGGGAAGGTGGAAATGACTAGTATGGTTAGGATGTGGACAACACTATCTAGGCTAAGTACCTAGTAGTATAGACTGACCTGAGAAATGACACACTTGTTGGAAAATGTTTACCAAGTAGCATATGCTTGTCATTGATGGCAAGTAAAGCAGTGGAGATGGTAGGATAAGAAGGATAAAAATCCCTTGGGGATTCAGACGTGAAAGCTCAGGAGGAACAGCGTTGAAGAAAACGCGCGCAGCAAAGGCAAAGCTCAAGATACAGGAATTTGCAGAAGAGAAGGAAGACAG
>ML779185.1:467381-495312 GCA_009831015.1 Picea engelmannii | reverse complement strand
GTCATGATGATGATCAGATAGAGCACTCAAGAGGTGGAGCATAATGACGCAGAGTCTGCATGCAGAGGCATGGAAAACATTGCATGCAAAAGGTGCATAGACGCTATAAATACACGGGACAGAGAGGAGATTGGGTTGGTTGTTACAGTGGGAATTTGCAGTGGCTATTGGAGTTTGCTGTGGTGATTCACGGGTGAAGAAGAATCAGAGTGGCACAGCGAAAGCGTGGTGGGCCCATAACCTGGACATTGCAAATGATATGAGCAGAAAGGCAATAAGGCAGACAGAGCAACGAAGTGGAGGAGAACAGTGATAAGTCAGGTGGGCCATCATTGAACATCATATCACTGTAATAAATTCAGTAGCAAAGATTTATATTTCAGGGTGGTTGGGAGGTGCTAGGGAGGACTGTTGTCCTCAAAATTTCAAGTGGGTGCTTGAACACAGGGAGTTGGTGCTTCCTTCTAGTTGGTGCTAGAAAAAATCCATGGAGTTAGTGCTTCCTTCTAGTGGGTTCTAGAGAAAACAAAGAGTTGGTGCTCTCAGCAAGTTGTAGCTTGCAAAACAGAGGTTGCAGCCTCATTATGAGTTGGTGCTCATATGTATGATAATGTAAAGAATTTAACTATTACTTATCATATAAAGAAAAAGAGGTTTTTACCCTGTATGGGTTTCCTCAAGAAATATTTGTCTTTGTGTTTCTCATATGTGTGACTGATGTTGAATTTGCCATTATTTATTTCCCTGTATTATTGTGATTATCATTTAGTGTCTCAGCAAAGAGTTTAAAAGAAGCATAATTGTTTAACCACGGTAACAACTGATTCACCCCCCCCCCTCTCAGTTGTCCAACAAGACTTATAAAAGAAAACATGTTCCCCAAGTTATAACAAGGAAAATAAGAAAACTATGTAATATTATGGAGTTCTATTAGATATCATTATGTGTTTACCACTTTCATGGCTATCTAGGAAGTTATAGCATAGCATCGAAATGAACATCAATACATGGGAAAATAAACATGTTGAATCCATACTATACCATCCACAGTGCAATCTGTCATTTGAGGAGTGAGGGAGGAGGGTGAGATGCACTATAGTTGATCTAGCATGATCAAATTTTGATGGATATCAAGAGAAATTGTGTGTGGATATGGATAAGATGATCACAACATCTCATGCAAGTAGAAACATGACACCCTTGTGAGGGTACCTCCTAAATTTGACACTTTTGTGAGGGTACCTATGAAAGTTGACATTTTTGTGAGGGTACCTCTGAAATTTTTCACCCTTGAGGGGGAAAAATATGGCTCCTACTCGGGGACATTCACTCTATCCTAGAGTGTATGTGAACTCCAAAATCTCACATAGACTTGTGATGTACACACCATCTAACTGAGCAAACAACATCAAATTCAGGGTGAATCTACCACCCTATTTAGAATAAAAACTATTTTGTAGAAATCAAAATTTTTCACTAAGTCTAAATAGGAAAGTAAAGTAGGAAAATGCATGCAAGACATTATTCTAAGGGAAATCAAATGCATTAGGAAAATCAATAAATGCATTAAAGTAAACACATAAATGAAAGGAAAACATGCATGGAAAGAAATAATACACTCTAAAGTAATAATCAAGAGCTTATTCATGCAAGATTATGAAAAAGTGGATAATTTAAAGTATGTTCAGTGAAATCACAAAGCTAGTGCAACCATCTACTGAGATTATCATCCCTTGGAAACCCATTCACGTGTTGGAAAAATAAATGGATCAAGGAAGATTCAGTGATAGAGGGTAAGGTTCAAGGTAGGATGATGGTCTTGAGGCACATACTTGATACCCAACTTCGAATGAAAATTTGTATCACACTTCTCAATCCAATAACATAGGGGGATAATGTAATCAGGTGGAAAATGAAGCTCCAATTGTAGTTATAGTTGAATCTCCTTGTCTCTTATTGTCAAAGGAAAAAAATCACCAACATGATATAAGTTTTATCTCTCTTGCTCATAACATCCTCGCAAAATTTGATTATGAAATTATTCCAAGTGACTAGTCTTATTCTAAACTTCATCCTCGGCTTCATTAAACTCATGTGCTATATAAAATGCTAGGATTGCAAGACTACTCAAATCTTCTCCCACCATGCTCATGGATTCATTCCTAGGTTGATTAGGGTATTCAACATGATATATTATATACTTTTCCCTATTGATCCTCGTCAAAGTTCTATCTTCCATGGAGATAGTAACCTATGATAGGTCCATCTATAAACACCCCCCTAAGTAAGAAACAAACTTTCCCGATAAAAGAATCCACCAAGAGTCTGGGATATCGATGAAAAAAACAAATATAAGAATAATGAAATCCAATGACATGGATTGGATCATTGTATTATTTTTCATCTATCTTAATGCTTTATGGGTGAAACAATTAGAGGAATTATCTTGTAGAGCCATTTTAGCAGTTGGTCCCAATTTGGAAATTTGGGTCCAAAAAACCATTTGAAATATTCCATGGACATTTTGAGGCATCCGACAACACTTTTTTATGGTCCAAACCTTAATATGGACCAAGTGGATATATGCTACACATAGTTATCTTTCCAATAGTAAAAGAATCACCTCAATTAGTGTTTGTATGTGAAAGTTATGCCTCACACAAGTTGACCTACCGTATTGATCACCATGGTGTGATTAGATGCCACGTCTGCCCCCATTATTTAACTATGTGGGGCTGGACACATAGTGGATTTTCCATAACATTCTAGAAGGTCCAATCCTGATCACTATTTGAGGGTTGAGTAAATCAATACCATAACCCTAGATGACTATCATGCTATGTTAAATATCAGGTTGCTAGGAGGAGAAGGGGTTTATTTCTTTACTATTGTATTTTGTTCAATAGCTGAGAAAATCATCTCAGAGTGGTATATTGTGAGCATTAAAGATGAGAAGAGATTATGTAGTAACTACACATGCCACAATTTCAAAGGAAACTCCACAAAGAGTGCCTCTTTCTTTGTAATTTCATTTGAAGAAAAGAGAGAAGAACAACCTCACCTTCCAGTTGGGTTTTCTCCCATATTGGGTTTCCCATGTCATATCTTGTTTTTAATTGTGGATGGTGTGTGAGTATTTATTAATGTTCTATATTTTTTTAATTTCAACAATTTCATACATTTTAAGAATAAAAACCAATAATTAAAGAATCTGATATCTAAAGGAAAATTAACCTTCACAATAAAGATTTTAGTATTTTATTAGATCTATCATGACAAAATTTTCTAGTGAAATATCCAAGACAATTTATAGATTATATTGGTATCATAGAAGGTTTTCTTAGGGAATTTTTGGAAATTTGTAGGGCTATAGGAACCATTTTAAGAATAAAGTCATAGAAGCCTAGCCATGCCCGACGAGTTTGCTCATAAAAACACTTGATATCCAATAGAGGAGAGATTTGTGAGGCTGGAAGAGAAAGTTGTTGACATATCTCACAATATGTCCCTCCTCATGGTGGCTCTAGAAAGTAAGATCAAAACCTTCATAGAATTTGTAGGCTCGAACCTAGATATCATATCAAACATGGAATCAAAAAGAGTATCCAAGTTCCAGTGCCATAAACCCTTCACAATACCTATTCAAGATGGAATAAAAAGTGGACATAAATTCATACCAAGGTGATATCAGTGCATTAAAAATGAATCATTGGTTGCAACAAATAGAATTTTATTTCAACGTTCACCATATAGATGAAGAACAAAAGATATCATTTAATCTAGTGGAAAATATATACAAAAACACTTAGGATAGAGGGTGATCCACTAGTAACTAGGTGGGAGGACCTCAAAACAATCATTAAGTCCCAATTATACCCTATTGGGTATGTAAAGGATGGCCATCATGTTGGGTATCTCTCCCAAGAACCCAATTGTAATAAATTATATGGGGGGTCTACATAGCCATCTATGAAATAAAGTGATGCTTTTCAATATAAGGATAGTGGATGAGGTGTGTTTATAGGTACAATATCTAGAAAACACAGGCCAAAAGAAATGGAAGCCAAGACATTTCAAGAAGAAAGAGAACCAAGAAGCTTCCAAGGAGGGGAAGAAGAAGTGGAAATGGGGAAAGGATAAGAAAATGGAAGCCACTGCACATTAGTGCAAGGATTTGAGCAACAATTTCAACCATTTCAATATTGATGGTCACACTAAGGAAAAGTGTTGGAAACTACATCTAGAATTGAACCCAAAGAACCACAAGAATAAAGAAATGAAAAATAATCTTCTAGCCACAGATTCAATAAATCAAGTTAAAAGAAGTTATAATGTTGATGAGAAGATTGTTTGGACATCAATGCAGAAGGAGGTGAATCTGAGTATCCTTCATCACCAGAAAGAGAAGGAAATGACTAAGCTGTTCCACATCAATATTCAAGTCAATAAGACCAAGATAGATGTTATGTTTGACTCTGGTTCATAGGCTAATATCATAGTAGAAGATATGGTCAAAAAGATTGGATTGGATATTCATGATCATCCTAGCCCCTATCCATTGGGTTTGATAAACAAGGATGCAAAGATCAAGGCAATGAAACAGTGTAGAATTAAATATGTTGTAAGTGTTGATTTTATTGATGAAGTAAAATTGGATGTAATACCTCTTTATGTATGTGGAATAGTGTTTGGAATCCCCTAAATGTATAAGAGGGATGAAATATTCATGTGGAGACTCAAATAATACCAACTAATAAAGGATGGGAATTCCTATATTATCAACGTGCATAAAGGAAATTGAAAGATATCACTGGTAAGTTCCAACCAAGCCAAGAAGTTGATTAGCTCCAGTAAGAAATATGTTTTAATTTATTTTAATAGAAAATCAGTTTGAGGGTGAGTCGATAATAAAAAATGAATCCCTAGAGGGGTGTACTAAAAAGAAGAAACATCAATTGGAGGATTTTTTATAGGAGTACAAAGGAGTATTCCAGGATGCTAAAAGGATACCACCCAAGAGGTAAGTGGAGCACGAAATACAGTTTCTATCATACTCCCCATTGTTGAATATTGGGATATATCGACAGTCCATTCTAGAAGAAAATAAAGTGAAGAAGCAGTTGCAATATTTGTTGGAGAAGGGTGTGATTCGACCAACCACCTCATGTTGTGGGTTACCTATCATAATTGTACAAAAGAAGGATGGGAATTAGAGAATGTGTATCGACTGCAGAGCATTGAACATGATTACACTAAAATATTGGTACCCTCTACCTAGGATAGATGATCTATTAGATCAGTTGCAACATGAAAAATATTTCACCAAGTTGGATCTCAAATGGGTATACCACTAGGTACATGTTAAGGAAGAGGACACCTGGAATATTTCCTTCAAGACAAGGAAAGTTTGTATGAATGGTTGGTCATTCCATTTGGTTTATGTAATGCACCAACTATATTTATGATAATAATGAATGATTGATTATTCCCATATCTAGATTCAAATTGTTATAGTCTATTTGGATGATATACTAGTTTATAGTGCTACCTAGGAGGAGAAAATTTCATATATCATGTAGGTGTTAAAGACTCTGAAAAAACACCAAATATTGGATAACTTCAAGAAAAGTAAGTTTTGTTTATGATTATTTGGTGTATTTGGGGTATGTGATCAATGGAGGCGATCTCAAGATAGATCTCATAAAGATGGAGGCCATCATGAGATGGCCAATTCCTACAAATGTCACTGAATTTAGGAGCTTTGTTGGGGAAACACAATACTTGTACAAGTTCATAGCTTCATTGTCAATAGTAGCTGCACCACTCCATTCTATAACAACGAGTGGTAAAAGTTTCTATTGGGGTAAGAATCAATAGAATGCTTTCATGAGATGAAAATAAATATCATTCAGGCACCAATTCTTGCATTACCAAACTTGCAAAATCCTTTCTAAGTGTAGAAAGATGCAATTTTGATGTAAGGAAAAAGGCCTATATGCTATTATTTTGAAATATTTCATGGGGAAGTTCCCAACTTCCCTACCTATGACAAGGAAATATATGCCTCGATTCAAGTTGTCAATAAGTGGAAGCACTATCTAATGGGAAAGGAGCCCATCATCCACATAGATCACCATTTGTTACAATATTTGTAGGCCCGGATTAAGCTGCAACAAACTAGACATTACAAGTTGATATAGATTTTACAACAATTTCATCTAGTGATCAAGTATAATAAAGGAAACATAAACAAGTTGGTAGACATACTTTTAAGGCCAGCCACTTCCAAGATTATAGCTTTGGGAACCATGATGCACATGGATCCTTTTACCCATGATGCATATAGAGATGCATACAAAAAATATGAGGACTTCCAGGAAGTGTTTCAATAGCTACAACACCAAATTCATATAGAAGAAGGTGATGGAAAGGATGAATGTCATTTCCAGAATGGGTTATTCTAAAATCTCGTTAAGATCTATGTTTCTAAAGGTGAATGAATGTATCTTATCAGATATTCTCACACCTCCAAGAATGTAGGACATTTTTTGTTGGGAAGATAGTTTCCAACTTACAGAGGTACATGTATTATCCTATAATGAAAGAATGTGTAGCATAGTATATTAGAGGATGTATAATTTGTTGTACTAGTAAGACCAACAATAGGAAGCAAGGTCTATCCCATCCCTTACCTCTACCCACTCAACCTTGGGAAATCATTTCCATGGATTTTGTGGGAGGGTTACCAACTACCATAAAGGGACATGACTATTTATTTGTGGTAGTTGATAGGTTCAACAAGATGTGCATTCACATGCCTTGTAAAAATAACATCACATGACAAGAAGCAACAAAACGTTCTTTGAATAGGTCTAGTTGTACTTTGGGATACCAAGGAACACCACCTCATATAGGGATAGTAGATTCCTCAATGAATTTTGGATTACATTATGGGATAATATAGACACTAAGTTGAAGAGATCTACAAAATTCCATCCATAGATAGATGGGAATATAGAAGTAGTCAATATGACCTTGGTGTAGATTTTGAGGGGTTACAATCAGAAGCATCTGAATACCTGGGATGAAAATCTGATCTATATTCAACACTCTTATAACAGAGTAGTCCACACTTCTACTGGTAAGTCCCCTTTTGAAACGTGTTTTAGGTATAACAGAGTAGTCCACACTTCTACTGGTAAGTCCCCTTTTGAAACTTATTTTGAATATAACCGAGTAGTCCACACTTCTACTGGTAAGTCCCCTTTTGAAACTTGTTTTGGGTATTTTTCACCTTCTCCCTTGGAATTGTTTTATGGACAACAACGAGGAGTGAGGGAAGTCACCACGAGAGAAACATTAAAAGAAGATAATTTTGCTAAAAATATTAGGTATATCTATCTTCAAGTATGGAAGACATTGAAGAATTCATGGGAAAGGTACAAGGCATGGCATGATCAACAAAAAATAGAAAACTCATTCAAAGGGGGAGACAGAGTTTGGTTATAGTTGAACAAGGAAATACTACAGGGTCCTAGTAAGAGGATCAATGATTTTTGGTATGTCCCTTTCAAGATATTGGAGAAGGTGGGAGATAACGCCTACAAATTCAATCTACCCCCATACATGAACATTTACTCAGTAGTGATTGTGGAGAATCTCAAACTCTATAAACCTTCCATGTTGGATCAGAAGGAGGAGCAGTTCCTACCTTCCATAGAGGACTTAGCACCATATTATAAGGAAGAGTTGGAAGAGGAAACAATTTTGTAGAAGTGGTCCAGAACTACAAGATAGGAGAAAAATGACCTTTAGCATATTGGGTTGAAAGGAAAACTTCCAGGAAAGAAAAGTGGTACTCTAGGCAGAAGGTAGAGGAAAAATTCCCTCACCTCATTTAGTAAATATTTTAGGGACAAAAATCATCCCTAAATGGGGAGGTATGATTTGGATTGGATCATTATATTATTTTTCATCTATATTGATGCTTTGTGGGTGAACCAATAGGAGGAATCAACTTACAGAGCCATTTTAGCAGTTCGTCCCAATTTGGAAATTTGGGTCCAAAAAAACATTTGAAACCTTTCAAGGCCATTTTTAGAAATAAAAAAACACTTTTTATGTTCCAAAATGATCCAGAAGGATATCGGTGGCAAAATGATCCAGGAGGATATTTTCCAACTGGCTCAAAACAATTTTCTGGCAATTTTGGTCATTTACTATTTTTAGCAGTTTTTAACTTCTAGGGCCATTTTGAGTGCCTAAATGAAGGATTTTTGGGATCACATTTCTCAATGATAGATGAAGGCTATGATTTATCCCCCAAAATCAATATCCTCGATGATACCTTTCCAATGAGCTATCGTGCGCCCCAAACAGAGATCGTATGCCAAAGTTACACCCCTGAGAAGTTGATACAACAAACTACCCAAAATGGGGTCCACAATATTGTTGGATTTTCATCTTCCGGGGTTAGGGTTTTGGATTTTATTTATGATAAAAATTCCTTTGGAGCCTCATTGTAAAATCATCTTCTTGCGAATGTGAGTAGCAGACACATCTCTTATCAGAGATAAGCTGCCACTATTCTAGCGAGTCTTTCACTCTGTATTTTTACAGTCTTTGTACATTTTCACTCATTAATAGAAAATTGTGTATTACTATATCTATGTGTTTATGGTTGCATCTCTGATACATTTTTGTTATACTATTGGATATCTAAGATATCTCTGTACATTTCTTTATTGTATCTTTGCTCTCATTTCATGACGAAAACAATTCGGGTTAGTGGTATCATAACAGGTTGTTGTTGATGGTTTTTTAGTGAATTTCACCAACGAGGTCCGAGTATAGAAAGTTTTTTCTCGATCTTGTCTCTCTTGAGGAAAATCGCTCTCGCACACCCAAGAAACCCTCCATGGGGGAAGAAAATAAAAACGACAAAGAAGATGATTATATTAATTTGTTGCTTGACCAAGCTCTCACGTGAAAAAGGGACAAAATGATGGAGAATGTTGCATACATCCTTCAACCCATTCCGATAAAAATAGTCACGTATACATAAAAAGACCACTTTGGAGGAACCTCGCCTTTCAAGGTACAAATTAATTTTGATATTCCCATATTTGAAGGACAGATAGATGTGGATTCCTTAGAAAAATGGTTAAATATGCTAGAAGGTTATTTCGCTATTCATAATTTCTCTGACAGGGAAAAGATCACCTTCTCACTCCTTAAGGATCCCCCCCATGTCAAACATTGGTGGGAAACTTGCTGGGAGAAAAGTTACATGGAGGATTCTGGAATATATGGGGTCGAGCCCACTTGGGATTTTTTTGTGGATGTGATAAAGGAACAATATTACCCTATTGGAAACTATGAACACCAGTACATGAGATGGACCACACTGTGGAAAGAGAGGGGCCAAGCAGTTCCAGAGTTCACCAATACCTTCCATACATTTCACACCAAGTTGGGTATCAAAGACTCTGAACATCATCTGGCTCTGAAATACCGAGGGGATCTACACAGATACATCCAAACTGAAATGGATTTCCTGGACATCTCATCACTCAGTGTTGCTTATCGATATGCTGTTAAAATTGAGCAAAAATTTAAGCTCCAGAACAAACAGGAGTTCAGGTCTACAAATACAAAACAACCAAAGTATGATAAAGAAGATCCTAACAAACAGTCTCCCGAAAACCAGTCAAAGCCACAGGAAAAGAATGGTCATGGAGAGACGAAGAAGGACACTGGAAAATGGTGCGATTTTCCCAAAATACCCTGGCACAACACCAATGAATGTCCCTCAAAATAGTCATTGGTGGCCGAGATCAAAGATAAGGAACCACACCCTAATTCATAATTCGATTAAAAAAATATTGATAAAAGATAGATCATTGACGTAGATCCAACTGTTATTGTCACGACCACAACATATCAACCAGAAGAATCAACAGATACTGAAGAGGGGGAGCACCTTTTTCATTCAAAGATGTGGGTGAAGGGGACCATCGTGCATTTTATTTTTTTATAGCGAAATATAGAAGAACCTCATCTTAGCAGAGGTCGTCAAACAATTATGATTGTCAACAACACCACACTCGTAGCCATACAACATCGGGTGGATTTTCCAGGGATGAGATCTTCATGTCAGCCAAAAGTGTCGATTGTCATATGACATCCAACCATTCAAGGATGAGGTATTATGTGATTTTTCCCCGCTGGGTGTCTCTGATGTTATCTTCGCCCAACCATATATGTGGAAGCGCCATGCTATCTATGAGTTTCGACCCCGTAGTGTCATTGTTACTCGGGGGGGTCATATCTATAGGATACCAGAGGTAGTTCCAACTATTATCCCACCTAAACAATTGTGCAAGGTAGTATATCATACTATAAAATTCATCTTCTTCACAATCTGTTCAAAAGGTGAACGAAAGGATACTACAACCACTACAGCCTCGGCCCAAACATTTTCTATCCAACAAAAGCAGGTCGAAAATATTGCATCAAAGCACAAAGATTCCTTATGAAAAAATTCATCTCATGTAGCTCGAATGGTTGAACATATTGAACCTCACCAACAATAGGTTCGTGACAACCTTCCACAAACCAAGCAGTGTAATGTCTCCAACATGGAAAGCAACTCACCAAGATGCAGATTCAACAAACACTTTTCCCTCTCCCTTGGGCACTCAACACAATGGATAACAATGCTTCCTAAGGAGGGAGGATTGATCCATGTGGATATCAGTGGCAACCCACATTTTCAAACTGGCTCAAAACAATTTTCTAGCAATTTTGACAATTTACTATTTTTAGCAGTTTTTAACTTACGGGGCCATTTTGAGGGACTAAATGAAGGTTTTTTGGGATCAAACCTCTCAATGATAGCCGACAGATCTTTTTGATCCTACAAAATTAATATCCTCGAAAATACCTTTCCAACGAGCTATTGTGTGCCCCAAATGGAGATCGTATGCCAAAGTTAATCCCATGGGAAGTTGATACACCAAACTACCCAAAATGAGGTCCACAAAACTGTTGGATTTTCATATTCTGGGGTTAGGGTTTTGGATTTTCTTTATGATAAAAAGGCCTTGGAGCCTCATTGTAAAATCATCTTATTGCGAATGTGAGTAGTGGACACATCTCTTCTTAGAGATAAGATGCCACCATTCTAGCGAGTCTTTCACTCTGTATTTTTACAGTGTTTGTACATTTTTGCTCATTGATAGAAAATTGGGTATTATTGTATCTCTATGTTTATGGTTGGATATATGATACATTTCTATTATATTATTGGATATCCGAGATATCTCTGTACATTTATTTATTATATCTCCACTCTCATTTCGTGCTGAAATTAATCAGGATTAGTGGTATCATAGCAAGATTCTCTTGATCATTTTTTAGTGCATGTCCCCAATGAGGTCCGAGTATATAAAGTTGGGTCTTAAGCTTTTCCCTCTTGACGAAAATCACTCTCTCACACCCACGAAATCCTCCATGGAGGAAGAAAATAAAAAATAGAGAGCATACGATTCTATTAATCTATTGCTTGAGCCATCTCTCACGCGACAGAGGGACGAAATGATGGCGAATTTTGCCCACATAATTCAACATCTGTCGATAAAAACATGCACATCTTCATCAAGTGACCATTTTTGAGGAACCTCACCTTTAAAGGTACAAGTTAATTTTTATATTCCCATATTTGAAGGACAGGTAGATGTGGATTCCCTAGAAAAATGATTAAATCTGCTAGATGTTTATTTCTTTGTTCATAATTTCTCCGAAAGGGAAAATATCACCTTGGCACTCCTTAAGGCTCTCCCCCATGTCAAACATTGGTGGGAAAATTACTGGGAGAAAATTTCCACAGAGGAGTCTGGAATATATGGGGGCGAGCCCACTTGGGATTTTTGTGTGGATGCAGTAAAGGAACAATATTACCCTATTAGAAACTATGAGCACCAACACATGAAATGGACCACACTGTGGAAAGAGAGGAGCCAAGAAGTTCCATAGTTCACTAATACCTTCCATACCTTGCACACCAAGATGGGTATCAAAGACTCTGAACGACATTTAGTTCTGAAATGTTGTGGGGCTCTACACAAATACATCGAGACTGAAATGGATTTTATGGACATCTCACCACTCAACACTTCTTATTGATATGCTATTAAAATTGAGCAGAAATTTAAGCACCAGAACAAAGGGGAGTTTGGGTCTGAAAATACACAACAACCCAATTATGATAAAGACGTACATAACAAACAGTATCCTGAAAACCAGTCCAAGCCACAGGAAAAGAAGGGTCACGAAAAGATGAAGAAGGACACTGGAAAATGGTGCAATTTCCACAAATCCCCTGGCACAACACTGATGAATGCCACTCAAAACAATCATTGGTGACTGAGATCAAAGACAACGAGTAGAACCCTAATTCCGAATCTGATTCAAAAAATACTGATAAAATACATATCATCGACACAGACCCCACTTATATTGTCATGACCGCAACAATTCAACCACAATAACCAACATATCTTGAAGAGGGGGAGTGCCTTTTTCATTCACATATGGGGTTGAAGGGGACACCACTACATTTTATTGTTGATAGCGGAATCCAGAAGAACCTCATCTCAGGAAAGTTCATCAAACATTTGGGATTGTCAACAACACCATGCCCGCAACCATACAACATCAGGTGGCTTCTCCAGGGATAAGATCTTCGTGTCAACCAACAGTGTCAATTACATCCAGCCCTTCAAGGATGAGGTATTATGTGATGTTTCCTTGTTGGATGTCTGTGATGTTCTTTTTGGCCAGCCATATATGTGGAAGTGCCATGCTATCTATGAGTCTCGACCCCATAGTGTCATTATTACTCTGGGGGGTCATCTCTACATGATACCAGAGGTAGTTCCAACTACTATCCCACCTAAACAATGCCGCAAGGTATTATCTCATACTACAAAAATAAGCTTCTTCACAATCTGTACAAAAGGTGAAGGGAAGGATACTGCAACCACTACAACCTCAGCCCAAGCACCTTCTATTCAACAAAATCAGGTTGACAAGATTGAAGTAAAGAAAAAATATTCCTTCTGCACACAATAATCTCATGTAGCCTTACTAGTTGAGAAAATTGAACCCCTCCAACAACAGGTTTGTGACAGCCTTCCACAAACCAAGCAATGCAACGTCTCCAGCATGGAAAGCAACTCACCAAGATGCATATTCAACAAACATTTTTCCCACTCCCCCGATCACTAAACGCAATGGATACCATTTCTTCCTAAGGAGGGAGGATTGAGCCAAATGGATATCGGTGGTCACCCACCTTTTCCAACTGGCTCAAAATAGTTTTCTGGCAATTTTTGTAATTTACTATTTTTAGCAGTTTTTAACTTTCAGGGTCATTTTGAGGGATTAAATGAAGTTTTTTTGAGATCTAGCTTCTCAGTGATTCAAAAATTATTTGATTGAGCCCCCAAAATTAATATCCTCGATGATACCTTTCCAATGAGCTATCTTGCACCCCAAATGAAGATAGTATGCTAAAGTTACGCCCTTGGGAAGTTGATACACCAAACTACCCAAAACGGGGTCCAAAAAAGTGTTGGTTTTTCATCTTCCAGGGTTAGGGTTTTGGATTTTATTTATGATAAAAGGGCCTTTGGAGCCTCATTGTAAAATAATATTCTTTCGAATGTGAGTAATAGACACATCTCTTCTCAGAGATAAGTCGCCACCATTCTAGCGAGTCTTTCACTCTGTATTTTTATGGTCTTTGTACATTTTCGCTCATTAATAGGAAATTGTGTATTACTGTATCTCTGTGTTTATGGTTGCATATATGATACATTTATGTTATATTATTGGATATCCTAGATATCTCTGTACATTGATTTATTATATCTCCTCTCTCATTTCGTGCCGAAAATAATCCAGATTAGTGGTATTAGAGTAGGATGCTCTTGATCGTTTTTTAGTGCATGTCCCTGATGGGGTACGAGTATAGAAAGTTGGGTATTGATATTGTCTCTCTTGAGAAAAATATCTCTCACACACTCATAAAACCCTCCATGGAAGAAGAAAATAAAAATGATAGAGAAGACAATTCTATTAATTTGTTTCTTAAGCAAGCTCTCACGCGACAGAGGGATGAAATGATGGAGAATTTTTCCCACATCCTTCAATGCCTATCAATAAAAACAAGCATGTATTCATAAAGAATCCACTTTGGAGGCACCTCACCTTTCAAGGTACAAGTTAATTTTTATATTCCCATATTTGAAGGACAGATAGATGCAGATTCCCTAGAAAAATGGTTAAATATTCTAGAAGGTTATTTCTTTGTTCATAATTTATCCGACAGGGGAAAGATCACCTTCTCACTCCTTAAGGTTCTCCCCCATGTAAAAAATTGGTTGGGAAAATTAATGGGGAAAAATTTCAACAAAGGAGTATGGAATATATGGGGCCGAGCCCACTTGGGATTTGTTTGTGGATGCGGTAAAGGAACAATATTACCCTATTGGAAACTATGAGCACCAATACATGAGATGGACCACAATGCAGCAAGAGAGGGGCCAAGAAGTTATAGAGTTCACCAATACCTTCCATACCTTGCGCACCAAGATGGATATCAAAGAATCCAAAAAAAAAATGGTTCTGAAATACTGTGGGGCTCTACACAGATACATCCAAACTGAAATGGATTTTCTAGACATCTCATCACTCGGTGCTACTTATTGATATATTGTTAAAATTGAGTAGAAATTTAAGCACCAGAAAAAATGGGAGTTTGGGTAGGCAAATCCACAGCAACCAAAGTATGATAAAGATGACCCTAACAAACAGTGTCCCAAAAACCATTCTGAGCCATAAGAAAAGAAGGGTAACGAAAAGACGGAGAAGGACACCGAAAAATGGTGCAATTTCCAAAAAATCCCCTGGCACAACATCGATGAATGTCGCTCAAAAAAATAATTGGTGGCTAAGATCAAAGACAAGGATCAGAACTCTGATTCAGAATCTGATTCAAAAAATACTGATAGAATATAGATCATCGATGCAGACCCCACTGTTATTGTCGTGACCGCAAAAGTTCAACCAGAAAAACCAAAAGATCCTAAAGAGGGGAAGAACCTTTTTATTTCATAGATGTGGGTGAAGGGGATGTTGCATTTTATTATTGATAACATAATCCAGAAGAATCTCATCTCAGAAGAGGTCGTCAAACAATTGGGATTGTCAAAAACACCACACCTGCAACCATGCAACATCAGATGGCTTCGTCGGGGACGAGATCTTCGTGTCATCCAACAATGTCGATTGTCATACGACATCAAGCCCTTCAAGGATAAGGTATTATGTGATGTTTCCCCATTGGATGTCTGTGATGTTTTCTTGGGCCAGCCATATATGTGGAAGCGCCATGCTATCTATGAGTCTCAACCCCATAGTGCCATTGTTACTCTGGGGGGTCATCTCTATAGGATACCAAAGGTAGTTACAACTACTATCCCACCTAAA
Organism: Picea engelmannii; assembly: GCA_009831015.1. Lineage (NCBI taxonomy): Eukaryota > Viridiplantae > Streptophyta > Pinopsida > Pinales > Pinaceae > Picea > Picea engelmannii. Next base: position 479,757 of record ML779185.1, on the reverse strand, counting down.
AAATGTCGCAAGGTAGTATCTCATACTAAATTTTTTATCTTCTTCACAATCTGTTCAAAAGGTGAACGAAAGGATAGTGCAACCATTATAGCCTCGGCCCGAGCACCTTTTATCCAACAAAATCAGGTCGAAAAGATTGCAGCAAAGTGAAAAGATTCCTTTCGCACACAGTGATCTCATGTAGCTCAACTAGTTGAATAGTTTTAACCCCAACAACAATAGGTTTCTGACAACCTTCCACAAATGAAGTAGTGCAATGTCTCCAACATGGCAAGAAAATCACCAAGATGGAGATTCAACAAATTATTTTCCATCTCCCCTGGGAACTCAACCCAATGGATACCATTTCTTCCTAAGGAGGGAGGATTTATCTAGGTGGATATTGGTGGCCACCCACCTTTTCCAACTAGCTCAAAACAATTTTCTAGCAATTTTGGTACTTTACTATTTTTAGCAGTTTTTAACTTCTGGGGCCATTTTGAGGGCCTAAATGAAGATTTTTTGGGATCAATATTCTCAATTATATCCAAAGGCTTTGATTGAGACCCCAAAATGAATATCCTCGACGATACCTTTCCAACGATCTATCGTGCGCCACAAACAAAGATCATAGGCAAAAGTTACGGCCCCGGGAAGTTGATACACCAAACTACCCAAAACGGGGTCCACAAAAGTGTTGGCTTTTCACATACCGGGGTTAGGGTTTTGGATTTTCTTTATGATAAAAATGACTTTGGAGCCTCATTGTAAAATCATATTCTTGTGAATTTGAGTAGTGGAGACATCTCTTCTCAGAGATAAGATGCCACCATTCTAGCGAGTCTTTCACTCTATATTTTTACAGTCTTTGTACATTTTCGCTCATTTAATAGAAAAAATTGTATTACTGTATCTCTGGGTTTATGTTTTCATATTTGATACATTTCTCTTATATTATTGGATATCCGAGATACCTCTATACATTTCTTTATTATATCTTCATTCCCATTTTGTGCCGAAAATAATCTGGATCAAAAAACTTAATATAAATCAAGCAAATGTTTTCTACACATCGAGACATTTTCAATGGTGCAAGAATTGTTAATTAATTGGGTTGTTTTTCATTGATGTCAACCCTTGAAGAAAATCTGGTAGAAAATTCTAGCAGCCCCAACAATATGGATAAGGCACTTCAATTTGATTGGTGTATAATGGTATAAGGTTTAATATAATTGCAGGTAAGAATATTCTAGATGGATAGTAGATGTCATGCCATTTCCGGTGATATGTGGAACGCCACATAACTCCTCATGGTTAGAGATTTATGTCCTTGTGAAGTTGGAGAACCCTCATGAGTTATCTAGAAGTAAAATAAGTCAAAATTATTCTAGAAGCCCCTAGAAGAAGTTGACTAGTAAAGTGAGTGAAACTAGGAGTTAATCATGGGTTAAGTTGTTGCAATAAGAAAATAATTAAAAATAAATTAGTTGCAACTAGAAGTAGAGAATTTACTATTTGTAGCAAAGTGGGTTAGAAGTGGACAAGTGGCTAGAAGTGGGTTAGCCTAAAAGAAGGAAATTGGGTTATGTTGGTTAGAAGGTAACCCCTTGAGGAAGCTACATGGAAGTATAAATAAGAGAGAAAATCTCTCCTATTAGCACCTATTGATCACATTGAATATCTGAAGTTTCACAAGTCTAATATAGCACGAAGGGTTGACGACGAAAGTTTCAGAATTACATAAAATACTGAAAAAAAACCCCTAGTTTTTGAGGTGTACGAGGGATGCAGTGGAGCATGGTACATATGTACCTAGTCTATCATTTTAATAAGGTACGTACATGAGGGTAAATCCATAGAAAATTTATAATATGAATATGTCATGTCTCTAGAGTTTGAAAGCAAGCTCCCAGGAAGGTCTACAGTGATTAGGTACATCATATCTATCTACTAGTTTAAAAGGTATGTCTTATTTCTATGAGTAGTTGGATTTTTTTTTTTTACATGAGAAATGGTTATGGGGGTTTGAGGATGTTTCCTATAGATATTAGTGGCTGCATGGGACTTTCTATATAAGTCATACATACAAAAATACATTGCTGGTATAATCAATATTTATCATTGATACATCTTGTTAGTGTTGAGGCACATCTTGTATTTCTTGGCATATGGTTAAGGGTTTTTTTGTGGTACATGGTTGAGAGGTTTTACTTGTGAAGTGGTTGATGTATTGAGATGTTTTATATTATAAAGGGTTTGATGTCTATTCCATGTGTGTTGGAGATATTACACAGTCACCTATAATTATTTTAATAAGTTTTACAATCCAATGTTGATAACTCTTCCTTAGATGAGAATATTCTCTCTAGAGAATATTCCCCTACAAGATAGGATGTTCCTCTTCAGTTTAGATCTAGTTACACTCAGTTGCACTCATTTACACTTAGTTAGACTAGTGGAATTCATGACTTAGTTAACTGATGATTGCATGGATCAGTTAACTAGGACTAGGTGGCAGTTTACTCCAAATGTCTATCAATGAGTGTCTATATCTCTCTAGATCACTACTATGGTGAATTAGTTACTCATGTATCCTACATATATTGTAAATTATTCACTCTTTGAGTGTGGAATACAATTAATACAATTCTATTATTTTCTCTCATCTTCTCATTTTTTTGCAAACAATGTATGCCTTTTTCTAGCTAGATCTTATTTGTGTAGGTTCATACACATTTACATGGTATCGAAGAAATGTTGATAACTCGTACTTGGATGATTTTTTGATCATCGGTTGATGATTTATTGATCACTAGTTGCTCGAATTCATTGATTTTTGTAGTCAATAGGATTCTGCATGATAGGTTCTTGATGACAGACATGGGTCCACTACATTTTTTACTTGGACTAGAGATCAGCTAGGATGCATCAAGAATTAAACTGTCTCAGGCCAGGTATGCATGAGATCTCCTTGAGAGATTTCACATGATAGAATGAAATTCTTCCTCGACTCCTTTCCTATCAAAATTTAGACTTGAGGATGGAGGGGACACTCCACTAGTGGACAACACACTGTACATAAATTTAGTGTGGAGCTTGTTGTATCTCACACACTCCATAACATACCTCTCCTATGCATTTGGAGTAGTCTCCAGGTTCATGCAGGAGTTGTATGAACTATATTGGAAGGATGCAAATTTCATCCTTCGATACGTATAGAGAACCATCCCATTTGGGATTCACTATGTAGCATACTCTACATTGGACCTCATCGGGTTCACTGATTTTGACTAGGTTGGTGATAACATTGATCACAAGTCCACATCTGGCTACTCACTTAGTCTTGGTTTCAAGCCTATATGTTGGTCGAGCAAGAAGCATGATGCTATTTCTGTATCTTCAGTTAAGGAAGAGTACATAAGGGTAGTTAACACAACCATTCAAGCTATGTGGCTACAACATTTTCTCACTGAATTGGGAATTTAGTTTCACCCGTCGATCTTCATCTGGTGTGACAACCAGAGCACTTTGAAGTTCTGCAAAGATCCAGTTTAGAGGTAGTAGATGAAGCACATCGAGATCCACATGCACTACATCTGGGAATTAGCACACGAGGGGATCATCAAATTGCATTTATGTCCTTCAACATAACAGACTACAAACATCTTCACCAAGACCTTCACTGATAAAAAGTTCCATTCTTTGCATCGTCATCTTGGAGTGAAGGACATAGTTTCCTAGCAACTATAAATTCTTCTTTTTACATACATTGTACTTTGAGGAGGGGTTTTCCCATGAGGTTTTCTCTCTTTCATAATTTATTTAAATGTATATTTTGTACAATGGGTACCTAATATGGACTTGGTGTCTAGGACCCATTCACTATGTACACCCTAGTAGTGTTCAGAGGGGGGTGTTAGAGATATTACACAGTCACCTATAATTATTTTCCTAAGTTTTACAGTCCAATGTTGACAACTCTTCCTTAGATGAGAATATTCTCTCTAGAGAATGTTCCCCTAAAAAATAGGATGTTCCTATTTAGTTTAGAGTTAGTTACACTCATTTTCACTTAGTTAGAATAGTGGAAATCATGACTTAGTTAACTGATGATTGCATGGATCAGTTAACTAGGACTAGGTGACAGTTAACTCCAAATGTTTGTCAGTGAGTGTATAGATCTCTCTAGATCACTACTATGGTGCATTATTAACTCATGTAGCCTATATATATTGTAAATTATTCATTCTTTGAGTGTGGAATATGATTAATACAATTCAGTTCTTTTCTCTCCAATTTTTCTCTCGTCTTCTCATTTTTTTGCAAACTATGTATGCCTTTTTCTAGCTAGATCTTATCTGTGTAGGTTCATCCACATTTATAATGTGAGGGTTATTATAATTTTTCATGATTATACTTGTATGGAACATGAATAGAGAGATATAGATACATTTGGTTAAGGGATATGTATGAGGATGTATGCATGGGGCACAACTACATCGTAACACACAGTGAAAGGTTGCAAATTGAGTTGACAAGAGGTAGCAAAGTGTTTGAGTTTCCACTAAAGTGGAAAACCCTTGTGTTAGCACCATGATTTTCATAGCTAAGGTTATAGGTTTGTCAGCAGTTTGAAAATTCATGCATGTTAGCACCAATATTTTTTTTATGCCTGACATCACCTAACATCTCCAAGGGTCAGTTTCAAAAGAAAGCTTTATCATTTATTCTTTCCATTTCCATTTGCAACTGCGTGCTGCGTAAAGGATTTCATCGGGCAGAGCATTTTTTCATGCAGAGAGTTTTGTCATGCAGAGTATGTAGTTGCACAAGGGATTTTTTCACACAGAGAGTTTTGTCACGTAGGAGATTTTTTCGTGTATAGGTTGTTGTCGCGCAGAGAGTTTTGTCACGTAGAGGATTTTGTCACACAGAGGATGTTGTCGCACAAAGGATGTTGTCGCGCAGAGGGTTTTTCCACACAGGAGATTTTTTTGCACAGAGAGTTTCATCGCACGAAGGATGTTTTTGTGTAGATGATGTTTTCGCATAAAGGATGTTGTCGTGCAAAGGATTTTCCCGCGCACAAGCTACAAAGCGTGCTGCGTAAATGACTAGTTTAGTGGTCAACTTCAAGATCCCTTTATTACTAACTCGAGAGAAATTTTGAAACTCCCCGAGAGGTTTTTTTCAAGGACAAACCAAATAATAAAAACCTCTCTCATATTTTCAAAATGCATCAGGGATTGGGATATTCAAAGGAATATTTGATCCTTATTTTTTAGTTTTCATGATTTTCTGTTGGAGACATGTTTGTGCAACACATATTCCGGCCAGATGGAGATGGATTTCAAGAAACAAAGAAAGGTTTTTCTTCAGAAAAATATTATATACAAAATCCGTTCTCATATTTTACACAACTGTTACATTTTGAGAATTACAAGTGGATCTTTGAAGCCTATTTTTCATAATTCCGCCTCCTGAAAAGAAGGAAATCAGTTAAAACATGTCATTTTCTGTTTGTAATTGTTTCTATTTTGGGAAAGGGGTTGGAGTTTGAAATGGTGAGATGGAAAGGACCTATAGTTCTATATATTTCATGGTACAAGAGTAGAGAATGGTTGGACCCTTGGGGGATCAATACTTGTTTATTTCTTTGAAGTTAATGCAAAAGTTTCCTCTTTCTGAAATTTGAGATTCATCACGGTGTCTATGTTCAGTATGTGTTTCTTGTATATCATTTCCATGATTATGTTTTTCTTCTAGCATTGTCTGAGAGTAAGTGGGAGGAATTCATTTATTTTTTATGCTCCTTTCACACTGATGATGCTTGTTATGTGTTAATGGTTACTTTTACATAATTCATCTTCATTTGATGCTCTGTATAGTAATTAATATTTGTGTCCTTTCTTCTAAAGATGCATTGAATATTCATCCACTGATTCATTCCTGTAGTGTAGTGGACCCTCTTGTTCTTTCCATATCCCATACAATATTATCTATTTGTTGAGCATAACACCTATTTTACCTTGAATTTCAAAAGTAAACCAACCAGTTGTTGACTGTAAAAACATTGAAGTTCAGGTCTTGACTCCATTTCCCAATGGTACATTTTCCTTGTTTGTCCTATCGACCATTTTAAAACAAAAACAAACTTGTCCTATTACATAATCTTATCTCTGTTCCTTTATTGATGAAACCCTTGAGTTATTTCCAGTCATTAGACATATGAGAGAGCCCTCTCTGGTTGTATAGGTTAGAATACAATCTAAAGTTGGTTGAAATAGTTACCTTGGGGTTTTCTTTGATACAACCCAAAGAAAATTCTGAGTGTTAACATTTTGGCGTCATTGTCGGGGACAAAAAGTTTCATTTTACCTGGGAGGAACGACACGGTTGAGACTTGATTTCTAATTGTGGATAGAGGTTAGACACAAAAAGGTTGTATATTTCCACCTGATGACTCCAGTGAAGCTTCAAATGTGATTCAGAGACTCCACTAGAGGACGAGATCCATTGACAGAGGTATGAAAGGACATCATGGGAGAAAACAAGTACCTAAAGTTGAGTTTTCTCCAAGAAATAATAGTTTTTGTTATTAATTAACCTTTGTCCTTTGTTGAACATGCTAAATTTTTTTTTCTTTACCTACTACATTTAAATGATGACCACGAGAATCTTGCACTTGTATATCCTCCTCTTAAAGTTGTACATATATCTCCTCATTGTATCATTGATTTTGATCAAAATCTTCCATCTGATCCATGTGATGACCATAGCCAAGTTGATGAGCCTCATGAAATCAAGGATTATATCTCACCTCTTGTACTTGATCCAACACCCTCCAAGGTTTAACAAAGATACAAACCTTTAAAATTACCTCACATCCTTCATAATTTTCCTCCAAATCACTATAAGTACCTTCCTGTGTTTGATGGAGAACCTAATGCCATCACTGCTGAAAAATACATCAAAAATTTTAAACATTTTATAGATTTGTTTGAGATTGATCATGCTGATGTTAGTATGAGGGACTTATCTCAATCCTTGAAAGGGGATACTAAAGACTGGTTTAAACACTTGAATCCAGAGACAATTCGTTCATGGGAGGAATTGAAGAATGTCTTTTTGAAATTTTTGGGCAAGAGGAAATCTTTGGATATACATCTTACAGAGTTCCATGCCATGAAAAGGTAGAGCAGTGAAACTATTTCTACATTCAATATAAGGTTTTCTAGTATTTATTACAGGTTACCCAAATAAATTCAACCCACTAAAGTTACTTCCATGCTCCATTATGGAACAACCTTTCATCCATATTTGTCTTTCCTTATGTTGGAAAGAAGATCTAAATCCTTACAACAAATGTTTAATGATGCTCATGAGATTCAAAACAATATTCAATCATGTAAATAGATTCAAAATGAGGAGTTGGATGCTAAATAACATGATAATGAATATGAACAAAAAATAGTTGATTTGAATCTTGAGCAGAGGGTTAATAATTGATGCAGGAGCATCTCTCCATGTCAGCCAGCCAGCTAGCCAGCCACCTCAGTGCATGCACTCAAGGCTGAAGAGAGGCTCAACCCTCATCTTCAATTTTGAAATTGAATGTAATTTAATGTTTTAGGTTGTTGAGCCGTGAAGTCATGCCTTTGTGTAGGCATTAGAGTAGGTATGCCTTTAATGTTTGTAAAGATGAGATCTAGATCCAGATTCTGGACTAGACAGCCCATTCAATGTAATTGAATAGGGTAGGTAGAATGGAGGGAAGAGCTCGAAGAGACCCTTCTTGTAAAAGATCAATTTCGATCTCATTTTGTAATAGGGAGGAAGTTAGAGATGCACAAGAGAGAGTGGAGAAGGAGCCGAGACTCTGTTGAAGTTTGTGCTCAGAACACCTTGTAAAAAAGAGGCATTTTTATTAATACAAACTAGAGCAGTTTTTCCTGCATATTGTCTGTGTTGTGTGAATGTCTTTGTGTGTTCAATGTATGTTAGGTGTGCATTTGCAGGGAGTTGTTTGATTTTCAGGCTTGAGAGGTTCTTTGTGGTTTCATTCCAAGAGGGCATGACAGAGTACTACGGTCTTGTTGGCAGCCAATTCACATTTTTCGTACTGTCCTTATAAGCTGCCTACACCAGTGTTTTGCAAACCTTAATTTTCATCGCAATTCTCAAATAAAATGACACTTTTTTTTTTTGCACTATTTACACACTTACCTTTATTCTTGTTTTCATGACTGTAAGCGTGAAAACTTGGTTTTTGAAGTCGCATTAGAATCATCACTAAATTGTCGTTATCATTCTTGTCGATATACCCATTGCGTTTACATTTTACTTATCATTATGTAGTTGGCAAGACCTTTTGATCTGTACTCATTTGACATTCTTTGATTGATTATGTAATTTTGTTTCGTGAGTGATTGAGTTTGTGATGCATTGGTGATTGGATTTACATGTTATTTGGCCAATTCACTTGGCACATTAGTTACATAAAAAAACATTGGCACATTGGTTACATAAAAAAAAACATTGGCACATTGTTTAAACCCTTTGTATGAATCGTTTCATACAACACTTGGTATTGGTTTCGATTCATGTGTTTGGTTTTAAAACTATGGCATAACTATTGCTCGCACAAATGATTAATACACTTACCATTGATTTCATTGGTTGAACGAATGGCATAATTATTAACCTATACAATAGTGGTTTGAATAGATTTTTGCGCCAACGGTTGTACTATAGATATGACTATCGTGCATGTATGAAATCGCTCCACCACCTTCGCACGATATGTCATTAATGCTTACCCTTATCCCTGTTTCACCTCTGCTAGCATCGGGTAATCCTTTGAGCGTTTTTCCCCTGCGTATGCCGTGATTCAAACCCTGGCTCGTTCACATCACTTACTATGTGCTCCTCTCTATGGCACCGATGGTACGAATTGAGCCAAACGGTAGTCAAGCCCTGCTACTGTTCGATAATGCCCGAAAATATTTACAAGATAATGGTTGGCTCATGTTTGTATAGAGGTTCGAGGGTTTTAATCTGTTTTTTGCACAACAATTTGCCCTTACCTTTGATGGGTGTAGGGCCAAAGTAGGTGACATTCAGCTTGAAATCAATGAAGAGTTCATTAGCTCTGCCACATGATTAGCATCCACGGGCCAGCGATGGTTTAAAAACTCTAAAGTTGATGAGGTGCCATAGCCATTACTGTTCGTATCACGAAAGGTCACATCCTGTGACAAAGGTATGCCTATTTCCATGCTTAAACCAAGGTGGCATGATCTTTTGATAGTGGTTAAACAATTTGTGACCTGTGAGGGTCGGTATGGATTGGTTTTTCTTTATCACCTTCGACTGTTAATGAATTTCATGGGTTATCCATTGAACATGCCATTTTATTTCCAGCGTAGTCTTTACAAAATGGCTAAGAGGTTCAAACGCGAGAAGGCTGGCAACAGCTTGTTTCACCATGGCTTGATTAGACTCATCGTCATTCATCATTTAAACCTCCACGACGATAATTGGCAAGATTTTATCTCTCAGAATGGCTTTGTTGATTTAGAGTCTATCCAAATCGGTAAGCCTGTGCTCAGCGAGACTAAGGTCGGTCCACCCATTCCTTTCCGTGCCCTTCTACCCTCTCCCAAACCCTCGGTTTGCCCCGATATCGACCTACCCGACATTATAATAGACACGGTTGAGGCTGTTAAAAAGCCTGTGAGCAAGAAGGTCAAGGGTAACCCTACTGTCGACAACAAAGGTAAAAAGAATGTTCGACTGATATCGAGACTTGCCTGGAATAAACCTAAACCTAACGCTGATCAAAAGCCCATAGTCCTCAACGAAGACTCAGACTCTGATATCAAACACTTCTTGGCTGGAGAGTATCCTTACTGCCATGGCTTATGCTCCGAGCCACCCTATGACTTCGTTTCTAATTTTCCCCCGTGCCTAAAGAACAATCCTAGCTACCCAGGGATCAAGCTACCTAATGAAACCCTCGGTGATTTAAACAAACCCTCACCTGCAATTTCGAAGCCCGGGCCGTCTTCATGTAACCAATGCAATGTGTGGTTGGAATGCTACTATACCGACATTCCCTTATTACAGTCGAAAATCAAATCATTGGAAAACCAACTTACAGTGTTGACAAGTGAAAGGGACAAGCTTCAAGCTAATGAAAAGAAGCAGAAAACCACTGGTTCGATCGTTTTTAGGAACGTCGAGTTAGCGACAGCCTTCATCAATTCCAACCTATCATGACCAAGTTGTATGTTGATTATCCAGGTATGCATTTTGATATCAATTTCATTTTATCAATAGCTTGGATTAATATAATGAATTGATTTTTGGGTTATGGTTAGTTCGGTTTATTATTCGAAATAATTTTGTCATGGTTTGATTATCAAAAAACGGTTATGTTGTGGATCCTGTACAATAGATTCATTTTACTAAAATCGAATATGGTTATGATTTTGGTATGCGATTTTGTTGTGCCCAGCTTAGTAGAAGCGATCGATTGGTTTTGACTTGGTGTGGTTTGCTTTAGAAAATTCCTGGTAGTTTGAATTAATGTGATCAATGAAGTCTTCTTTGGCTTGGATTTTGTTTGCATCTGACCTGTACAGGAGATTTTTATGCTAAAATCAGAGCACGACTATGTTTAGATTTGGTATGATTTTGTTGTGATTGGATCATATCGGCTCTGATTTAGTTTTTATGGTTTGATTTTGGAACGATTTCGTGGGCTTGAATTGTTATGATCCTTTAAATATGTTATGCGTCATTATTAATGATTGGTTTAATAAATATGATGTAATATTTTAAATTAGGAATACAACTCTGTTCGACTTCGATTTGGCAAAAACGACTATGTTTTGTATAGATTCGATATTCTCATTTAGCCTGTGTCGAAGATCTATTCGCAAAAAATCATGGAAACAATGTTAATTCATAACGATTCTGCCAGCCTCAAACTGTTTCAATTCGTTTTGATTTGATTAATGCATGTTTTGAGTCTGCACGATTGCTTGTTTTCAGTTAGATTGATATCGAAAGTAGATTTGATATTGCGTTATTGGTTTTGATTATCAAAAACGATTTTTTCGCTATAGAATTCGTATGAGAAAACTCAGCTAATAGTTTGTTTTTGAAATTGATTTAAGTAATGATTCCGTTGAATATCAATTGATTTTGTCTGCCCCCAATTGGAAATAACAAACGATTGGACGAGTCCTACAGATCCTGTTATCAACCGATTAATTCCACTATGACTTCGTTTGTGATAATTTACATACCAGTTTTGATTTGGTTCGCTAATAGCATGGATCGTTTGTTTATGTTTAATATAGTGCTATCAATTTGAGAAAATGATCCTGTCAATTTGGTTTGGATTCGACGTGATCTTGTGGATAGATGAAGCAACTATTTGAGTTGATTTCAATTGGTCCATGAAACGATTTCATTGCTGTTGAGTTATCCAATACGATTTCGTTTACCCGATTTTGTGACAACAAATGGAACATAGTACATGCATCTCTGTAATCATTCGATTGATCTCAGTCTTGTTTGCTCTCAAATTAGTATAACAATTTTGATTTGAATGATTCTTTTGTCTTTCAAATAGCAATTAGATACTTGTTTAATAGTTTGAATTTAATTTTTTAAGATTCGAGTTTATTTTAATACAATTCTGTGTTTGATTTAGACCAACTACAGAATCACAAGATTTTGTAGCTAGTCTTTAGAATTAGATTTTTATCAATTTTATCAACAAAATATCCTCTTAACTTGTCCATTTTTGTCCTCTTTCAGGTACATTCGAATTGCAATAATCTATTGGGCATGGTGTGGTAGTCTAGGAGTTATTTGTGTGATAGAGTTTTTATTTTAGGTTGTTAGTTTAGTCAAACTTGGGATATTTGCCCAGATTTGTGTAAACAGTTTTGATAACTTCCACAGGGATGTTTTACCCTATGGGAGGTCTTTAAATACTTGTTATTTTTTGTAATAAACATCATCTTCACTTGTGGGAGAACCAGGCTATGGATTTATGATACAAACTGAGACGAGAGTTGATGTCTTGTAACAACTTTCGCTTTCAATATATCAAACTTTTGTTTCAAGTTTTATGCATATCAGTTTGCAGTTGATTATAGACTACTTTAGCTATCATAATCTATTGCAGGATGATATGATTTGATTAACGTGCTATCCATATCTGATCTCTTTCATTATTTTAAAGTACAACAATCACTTTGTTTCAGTTAATGAATCACAGATTTCTCTTCTTCGTTAATTGAATCATTTTGTATAGATCTTTGCATACAGATTTATCTAACTGTGAAGATTTATAAATCATAAGGTTGCTGTAAATTTT
>ML779185.1:445584-467331 GCA_009831015.1 Picea engelmannii | reverse complement strand
TGTTTCAGTTAATGAATCACAGATTTCTCTTCTTCGTTAATTGAATCATTTTGTATAGATCTTTGCATACAGATTTATCTAACTGTGAAGATTTATAAATCATAAGGTTGCTGTAAATTTTTATGTCTTGTTTGTCCTGTAATAATATTTGAAGAGCACAACTGCTTCTAGTTTACGAGAAGCTCGTGGATAATCCGATGCAGGTTTCCTCCTTCTGATCAGCTAAGACAATCATCACATACATAGGAAAAACCTGGAGCGTTACTTCAGGTTAGTTTGTTATTTATTTGATAGTTAATTTGTTAGTATAATATAAGTAGTTTAGTTAGATATATGTGTAGTTTAGATTTGTAGTTAGAGTTAGTATTTTAGTTGCCTAGTTTAGATAGTTTTTATTTAATTTCTTTTTCATAAAATCTTAAAAATAAAAAAAATAGTAGCTCTCGCTATCTTAGGACATAATACTAATGAGTTTTTTAGGTTTTCATTCAAATCTATAAATTGTAAATATTGTACATTTGTGAATAAGATTTATTTTTGTTAGTAGTTAGATATTTAATTTCTTAGAGTTAGGATAGTATTAGATAGTAGATTATATATATAATAGTTATATTTGTTTAGTTTGTTATAATAGTTATTTTTAGTTAGATTAGTTAATTTAGAGTAGTTTTCTTTTGTTTTCTTAGGACTTAGATCGGCTAACGGAGCCGCTAAACCCGTCAGGGTGGGTTATCCCAAATGGCTTGTGTTATTTGGACAACCCCGGACTGGATCCACTCTCCCAGTTGACGGACGGTCAATTTCGCCTGTCAACAGGTCTCTGTATACCAGTGCATAGATGAACTTCTGAACTCTGCGGAGCCAGACAAAGACGTGCTAGGAGGGCACATTAGCTGAAATCAACAATTCAGAGGAAGACCTTTGAGGTTGTTGAACACCTTCGGAGGCAAGGCTGTGGAGAACAAAGTTGCAGACAGAATATCTGAGGAGTTCTGTAAAATCTCTGCCAGGTGGGCATTGAGAAGGTGAAAAGGAGTGCACAGATGAACTCTGTTTTGAGTTCAAAAGAAGACATAAGCTTTGAGGAGTTTTGTGAAGCTCTTCCAAGTGGGCATTGAGCCAATGCAAGGAGTGCACAGAGGAAGAACTTTTCTGTGAGTTCATTAGAAGCAAGAATCATCTGAGGATTCTTGATACTCTGCCAGGAGGGCATTGAGTAAGTGCTAGAGTGCACAGAAGGAGCTCTTTGAGTTCGGAGATTGAAGAAGAAGTCCATAGAAGGATCTTCGCAGGGTTGCTGAACACCCTGAAAGACTCAACAATAGGTTGCTTGAGCAGACAGAGTGCCAAGAGGGCATCATATTTCTCCATCTGAGGGAGAACAAAGAAGGAATTATTTTCTTTAGAGGTCTGAGTCTTAGAGAAGCTTAGAAGGGATAGCACCTTTGTGTGTACGAATAATATGCAACAGCGTAGAAGTCAAAATCCTTCAAGGATTTAGGAGCTAAGCTTGGGAGAAGCATCGGTTTTATACACGCAGGCGAGGACTCAAGTTGCAGAACTCGCAGGCAAAGGAGAACAAAGGTTGAGGCCTTGGAGCATTTGAAATTATTCCAAGTTTGGAAGAAAAGTGTCAAGGCTCAGTAGGAGAAATAGCTACCGTCGGATCAGCCGAAAAGATTTGGACCATTGAAGGTTTCCATGTCCAGGAGGCAGTACAGGATGAGTGCATAGGAGAAATGATTTGAACCATCATATCTTGAGCGAAGAACTTGACAGTTGTTGGATCTGTCAGGAGTTGCACGAGATTTAAACCTTCACGCATAGAGCAATAGAAGTGAAGTCCCAAAAAGGTTGGAGATCGGGATATCAGTGTTCGGGAGTCCGGAGGATGAAAGTCTGGGCACTCGACATCAAAAGTCCTAAAGAGGCGAGATTATATCTGAATCGTTCATCTGGGAGTGGACACGTGTCGCGAGATCGCTCATATTGGGGATTTGAACATCAGGCTTCAGAGAAGGAAGTCCTTGACTTCGTGAGTGGCTAAGTCGCGAGAAGATCAGGACCGTCCATTTGAGGAGGAAAGGTGGCAGAGATCTATGGATCTCACAAACTCGAAGGTTTGCAAGGTCAGAGCCCAGGATTTGGGTGCTCCAAGTCGTGAGTGGAAAAGTTGCGAGAGAATTGCAACCATCCATCTGAGGAGGACAAGTGGTAGTAATCGCAGAGTCGATGAAGTGCCGAAGAGATCCAGGATTTGGGTCTCGCGAACTTGAAAGTTCGCAGGGTGAGGGCCCAAGAGTTGGGTGCTCCAAGTCGCGAATTCACGAGGAGCAGAGACAGTCATTGGATCTAGAGAACGGGAGGACTATTGGATCAGGAACCCCATCGTTGATCACACGTTCGGGAGTTTGGAAGTTGAGAGGGGTCACTTTCGACATCATAAGTCACGAAGTGCTGAGAGCTGAGGCTCGTGTGGACACGTGGATGAGCCATAAGGTGGGGCCCATGTGATAGACAGGTGGACACGCGTCGCTAGGATGAAAGTAGTCAACACTCCATTGACTTTTCGTGTCTCGGGGATTTGCGGGATAAGGGCATGAGAGCTCAACCCTTTGACTTGTGAAGCAAAGAGTAGTGAGAGCACGAGAAGAAAATTTAATATAGCTTCTCAAGGTTTCATAAAGGGGAGGTGCCAAGATTGGATGCTACAACTCGCGAAGTGGCGAGTTGCGAGAAGTACAGAAGGAAGGTCAACCTTCGTTGACTTTTAGGTCTCGGAGGTTCACACGGGACGAGCACATATATTTAACCCTTCGACTTGCAAAGGTGAAAGTAGCGAGAGGATATAGCGTTAAGCCTAGCTGGTGGTCACGTGAGGAAGGCGCTGACAGTGGAAGAGCCATACTCGTTATTAGCTCTCCAAGAAACCCTTTGTGGCTGTAGACCAAAGGTTCTTGGTAACTTCAAGTAAAATGGATCAATGGGATAACTCAATTCAAATATGGTATTAAGACATTCAAGATGGTAAACAAATGAACCAGTGCTCTCATGGATTGATAATCAGTAGATAATTTTAAGTGGGCGAAGAACAAATTGCTCATAAACTAGTACACAATGTAGGGTCTAATAAGCAATCAAGAAACTATTTATTCAGTTATGAGACAAACAATGAGATAACAGTCATTCAAGGCTTGACAACTCAAATAAAAGTACATAAAGAAGGTGGAAAAACTGACATCAATAGAGAAAGAAACCTGTGATCTGTATTAGCATCTATAAGCCTGTATACAATATAGGATTCCTGTATCCAAAAATGAACCCTTTCTTCATCAAATATTCCTGGATTTATAGCCTTTACAAACAGTTTCCAGATCCTAGAAAACTGGATTTGATATATTAAAAATAGAACCAAATCAAACTAATATAATGTCAAAGGTCAAGTCCTGATTTGATGATCAAAACTTTATCAAATAAATCCTCAGCAATCTTCGATCTCCTTCAAGTATTCAACAGATGTGATACACCTCAATAAGCTGTGGACAAGTTGAATTTTCCATCTTTGGCATTAAACAGTTTATTGCCCAGAAAATAAGTAACCAATTCCACCTGGCCAAAGCACCTCAAACACAAAAATAGACTTTGATACTGATGCAGTTAATTATGTTTCATCATTATAATCCACCCTCAAAGCATTTGGGACAATAAATATCAGACCTGTGCGAAAATAATATCTCTCTGCTCTGTTCTGCACTTAATATTGTTGGTGACTGATTGATTTATCCTATTCTATTTCCCTAGCATGTGAAGCTACTCATGCTTCACTTCTCATGTTGCTCATTATATGGTCAATGCGTGCAACCCAGTCTTGCACTCCATTGCAACAGTTTCCCATCTTCCTGGATCAGTAGAGTCAAAGCTGAATTGCACCATACCGGCTGTCTTAAGGAATGATTTAACAATCTGTGGGTCTTTTGATGAGATGTCTTTACTCTTTACCTTGTTGAGCATTGCAGACCATGATTGAGAAGCACAAGTAGAAACATCACGGCCCAGATGAGGTGACATAGTTAGTGTGTCGTTCCTTGCAAATGTGTTCATATAGGCAGCCAACTCTAGAAGGTAGTCATCAAGTTCTGCACCTTGTGTCTTGGATGGCATGCCTGTGTAATAGTCGCTTCCCATATGTTCTCGAGCTCCACTGCCATATGTTACAACCTTAGATCTGTCAAGGATTAGGTTAGCAACCATTCTTTTATTGACATTATGCAGAGCCTCATAGTAGACATATGTCTGCTACTTTCATGTGAATATTATGTTTTCAGCATCATAGAGGTTGTACAGTAAGGTCATTAAGAGCAATGCACCTGTGAGTTCGCTACCACCAGTTGTGTGATTATATAGGTAGTGCATGCATCCAGATGCTACATTCAAGCCATTTTCCACTTCCATCATCGGTGGTGAGATCTTCAGAATTCCCACATCTAGAACGCTGTCGTCCTTGAACTCAGCAGGAAGAGTCAACACATCCGGCTTGTGAGTGTCCTGGAAAATGTAGTTGTTTGTAACTTTCGAATTTTCCCATAAAATCCTTCATCTTAGAATAGTAGACATCCTTCAAGTGTAAATCTTCTTCCTGGAAAAGATCTGCAAGAAAAGTTACATATACAAAAGGAGGATAAAATGAATGGTAACAGATATTTGTAAAGCCATAGATCCAGTAGCCAATGCCAACCCCAGATGCCAGTAAGCCACAGCCAAATGCAGATATGGTATTCAGCAAAAATAGTGCACAGATGTAGTTGTAAAATGTCGGTCTTGCTGGTAATTTGTTGTGCCATTTGGTGTGAGGGAGGGATAAAATGGAAGCGTAGATTGCAACAAAAATGAGTTTATAAACAAGCCAGAAACCCCATTTCTGCCAATCTCCTGTATCATTGTTGTCAATGAAAAATGGAACACCAAAACCAAAAATGCATATCGCCTTGATGATTGTATCAACACTAGCAATGGTCGTTGAGAGAATGAGAGTGTGATTCAAAACATCCCATCCACCAACAATTCCCTTGTAGTAAAAATACAAAAACGCTGACTTCCAATAGCAGCATCCCAAATCGTGTTACCAAAGACAAAATATTCCATGCAGTTTCTTGCCGAGTAGCACTCTGCCATACCTGAAGCTGGCACCAAAGGAGATTGAGAAGATCGACCATCCAGAGAACGACATAGTAAGCGGTGATGATGTATGATCGAGTGTGAGTTAACTTGTTGATACTCCTCCCCGATTGCGATAACATATATAACACAAACATCAATGGAGGGACGATCGGAGCAATGTTTTATTCTGTTAATCTCTGGCTGTAATCTCAACCACGAAAATTGCCAAATGCAGAACAGGGACTTCAACCAACCATTAATTTTACAGCTATTTAACATCCCTATCTCCTTATTCATTGAAACAGTCCATTGCATTTCACGGTAGGTTGCAGGACCAATAACCTTGCCCCATTTTTCTTTCAAACGAGAATCCCACAGGTGGTGGCTCCTACACCTCTCCTTTAGATCTGTGAAAACCCCTGCCATGTTACATAAGATGGCAGGTGAAATTCTGTTCAATATGCCCTCCAATTCCAATATGAATGACATACTAGATACCTGTAACAATGATCTATCAATGCAATCTCTACTCGGCCATATCACACACCAAATGGAATATTTGTTGGGCGATCTGCAAAAAATAAAATTCGACACCTGTGTTTTCTTTCCCTCTGCCACTTCAGATTGCGTATTTGATGAATTATAGATTTGAAACTTGGTGCAAGACCTTGATCTCTGCACACAATCCGAATATTGACATGGGCGCACTTGGTTTCCATAATCCATGGCTTAAACTGTGGCTTGACTTGGGAATTGATTTGGTGCATTGTGGACTTGACATTTGGCGCGTGCGAGAGCATGAGAATTTTAAATTTGAACGTGGGAAAATCTTTCGGTGGTTAAGGGACTTCTGCCCTACGCCTCTTATCCACCGAAAAGGTCCACTTTCAGTAGTTAAGTGGTCTTTTGGTAAACCCCTTAAACCACCGAAACCTGTAATTCAAAAACTAACAAGCCAACATCCAAAGTGATGGTTCTTTCAACTGTACACTTGGAAAATAGACCACCTAATATACTCTAAAAAATTTTGAAATAAATTTTTTGACTCATTATATCACTTCAGATTTGAAAACCTAGCAGTGCTAATTTGGGAGATAACATCTGGCTCCAGCTGGGATGGAGACCTCCCTGCGAGGTTTCCAAGAACCTAGTAGTTCCAGTAGCCTTTAGCATTGGGCATGGAGTCATCTGGCCTATGAAACTGTTCCTCTGCTAGCTTTCTTGTAGCCTACTTTTATTCAATCAAGTTAACTACTATTTCTGCTACAAACTGGAAGAAAGAAATGCTCGGGCAGTGAGCTTATTTCCTACTCCTACACTAACCAGCTCTTCCATTTGTTAAGTGAATGCTGATTTCCATAGCAGCCATCTAAGAAATTTGAATACTGAAGGAATCTCATCTTTATTACTAATCAACAAATGATGTTGAACATGTAACCACAGTGACAAGGAGATTTTCAGGAAACCATACTTACCAAGAAACACTGGTAGCTAAGGAAATTTGACATTTTCAGGTTCTTTGAAAAGTATAGGTCCATGAAAAATGCTACTGGGTCCTTGAAAAGAAAATAGGAAACATGCTGCTCCTCGGGAAACAACTGCACATCTATAGCAGCCTCTTGCTCAGCCATAATTGTTTCTCTACAAAAGGACTGATCATCTTCTTGTCCTCTTGAGATCAGTGATTGATCATCAATGATTGTAACTTCTTTCTCAGACAAATGCACACAATATGATGAAAGAATAGGTTTTACATCATATGAATTTTGATCAGCTAAAAACATGTAGTTGCCTATATAATCATTGGCTATCATAGGCTCATTCTGATTTACAAACTGATCATACCTGTCTCTGGAATACTCTGCACATACTAAAGAATCTGATTCTGAATCTGAAATGTACTCACCCTCAGGCTGCTGGTCCAAATCTGCTTCATACTCACTGCTTTCCTGCTCAGAATATGAAATGTACTGACATTCTTCTTGCTGATATGTTTGTAGATTTTCAAAGTCAGCCTGCATTTTGATCCACTTGGATGCACAGATGTTCTCCTCTACCTTTTGCGCATCTTCAAACAATTGATTTAAGGATGAAGACTCCCTTTCTAGCAGATGAAGGGCAAGTTCTGAATGAAGAAACATAACATAATGTATCATGGAAGCTGTTTCTGTAGGCCAGATCTCCAAAGGCATGTCATGATACATGTGGTTAAACTTTCGATTGAAAATAGGAAAAGTTTGACTCTGTTCTCTCTTCAAAGCATAAAAGTCAGCAAGGTAAGAATCTAGAGATTTGTACTTGCCCCAATACTTCAGGAAAGCATTAGAGAACTCGGTCCAAGAACCAATTGAATCAGCTCTTAGACTTTTAAACCATGCAGCAACATATTTGATCAGAGACTTTGAGAAAAATCTCATGATCACATCTTCATGAGCAACCTAAAAACGATCAACAAAATCCAAAAAGGATTCCACGTGTCTCTCACTTGAAGCTTGATTCTCTCCAGAAAACCAGGGGAGATATTCATAACAGTCGTCAGGATAAGGATGAAGAAGAAGGGGCATCTTTAAAGGCTTAAACATCTTCATCCGGATCTTAACTTGAAAAGCTGTGGGATGATCACGAGAGTTAACGAGTTTATGACAAGGTTCAGAAATCATGACAAGAGGGGTTGAGATCTAGACAGGGTCTGAAACAATTTCTATCTTTTCAAGGTCACATGACTGATCAGATTCTGAAGGAAAAGAAATATAGTGGTCATCTTTGTGAATGGGATGAGGTAAATCTACCGAATCTACATCTACAATGCAGGGCTGCAATATTTCCTCTTCTAAAGATGAATATATACAATAAGGATGATGATTTTGTGAATATACAAAACAGAGAATAATTCTTTTTACACGCGAAGGGAAAATAATGAAAGAGGTAATAAAGAACAACAACAGTTCATGAAGCAAACTAATGAACTGATACCTGGATTTTGATTTGAGCCTCTTCATCTTTTATCAACAGGATCCTCCCCAGTGGAGTCTTTGGGCATGGAGTTGCCAGATAGATGCTTACAACCAATATAATGCTCAGCCTTTGTCTATCATCAAAAGATGAAACTATGTCGTCTCCCAGGGAAGCTTGCTTCACTCTCCATTCCCCGGCAACGACGCCAATTTGTTAGCTCTCCAAGAAACCCTTTGTGGTTATAGACCAAAGGTGCTTGGTAACTTCAAGTAAAATGGATCAATGGGATAACATAATTCAAATATGGTATTCAGACAGTCAAGATGGTAAACAAATGAACCAGTGCTCTCATGGATTGATAATCAATAGATAATTTTAAGTGGGTAAAGAACAAATTTCTCATAAACCAGTACACAATGTAGGGTCTAATAAGCAATGAAGAAACTATTTATTCAGTCATGAGCCAAACAATGAGATAACAGTCATTCAAGGCTTGACAACTCAAATAAAAGTATAGAAAGAAGGTGTAAAAACTGACATCAATAGAGAAAGAAACCTGTGATCTGTATTAGCATCTATAAGCCTGTATACAATATAGGATTCTTGTATCCAAAAATGAACCCTTTCTTCATCAAATATTCCTGGCTTTATAGCCTTTACAAACAGTTTCCAGATCCTAGAAAATTGGATCTGATATACTAAAAATAGAACCAAATCAAACTAATATAATGTCAAAGGTCAAGTCCTGATTTGATGATCAAACCTTTATCAAATAAATCCTCAGCAATCTTCGATCTCCTTCAAGTCTTCAACAGATGTGATACACCTCAATAAGCTATGGACAAGTTGAATTTTCCATCTTTGGCAATAAACAGTTTATTGCCCAGAAAATAAGTAACCAATTCCACCTGGCCAAAACACCTCAAACACAAAAATACACTTTGATACTGATGCAATTAATTATGTTTCATCATTATAATCCACCCTCAAAGCATTTGGGACAATAAATCTCAGACCTGTGCAAAAATAATATCTCTCTGCTCTGTTCTGCACTTAATATTGTTGGTGACTGACTGATTTATCCTATTCTATTTCCCTAGCATGTGAAGCTACTCATGCTTCACTTCTCATGTTGCTCATTATATGGTCAATGCGTGCAACCCAATCTTGCACTCCATTGCAGCAGTTTCCCATGTTCCTGGATCAGCAGAGTCAAAGCTGAATTGCACCATACCGGCTGTCTCAAGGAATGCTTTAACAATCTGTGGGTCTTTTGATGAGATGTCTTTACTCTTTACCTTGTTGAGCATTGCAGACCATGATTGAGAAGTATGGGAAGCAACAACATGGCCCAGATGAGGTGACATAGTTAGTGTGTCGTTCCTTGCAAATGTGTTCATATAGGCAACCAACTCTAGAAGGTAGTCATCAAGTTCTACACCTTATGTCTTGGATGGCATGCCTGTGTAATAGTCTCTTCCCATATGTGCTCGAGCTCCACTGCCATATGTTACAACCTTAGATCTGTCAAGGATGAGGTTAGCAACCATTCTCTTATTGACATTATGCATAGCCTCATAGTAGACATATGTCTGCTACTCGCATGTGAACATTCTGTTTTCAGCATCATAGAGGTTGTACAGTAAGGTCATTGAGAGAAATGCACCTGTGAGTTTGATACCACCAGTTGTGTGATTATATAGGTAGTGCATGCAGCCATATGCTACATTCAATCCATTTTCCACTTCCATCATCGATGGTGATATCTTCAGAATTCCCACATCTAGAGCGCTTTCGTCCTTGAACTCAGCAGGAAGAGTCAACACATCAGGCTTGTGAGTGCCCTGGATAATGTAGTTGTTTGTAACTTTCGAATTTTCCCATAAAATCCTTCAGCTTAGAATAGTAGACATCCTTCAAGTGTAAATCTTCTTCCTGGAAAAGATCTACAAGAAAAGTTACATATACAAAAGGAGGATAAAATGAATGGTAACAGATATTTGTAAAGCCATAGATCCAGTAGCCAATGCCAACCCCAGATGCTAGTAATCCACAACCAGATGCAGATATGGTATTCAACAAAAACAGTGCATAGATGTAGTTTTAAAATGTCGTTATTGCTGGTAATCTGTTGTTCCATTTGGTGTGAGGGAGGGATAAAATGGAAGCATAGATTGCAACAAAAATGAGTTTATAAATAAGCCAGAAACCCCATTTCTTCCAATCTCCTGTATCATTGCTGTCAATGAACAATGGAACACAAAAACCAAAAATGCATATCGCCTTGATGATTGTATCAACACTAGCAATGGTCGTTGAGAGAATGAGAGTGCACTTCAAATCATCCCATCCACTAACAATTCCCTTGTAGTAAAAATACAAAAATGCTGACTTCCAATAGCAGCATCCCAAATCGTGTTACCAAAGACAAAATATTCCATGCAGTTGCTTGCCCATTAGCACTCTGCCATACCTGAAGCTGACACCAAAGGAGATTGAGAAGAGCAACCATCCAGAGAATGACATAGTAAGAGGTGATGATGTATGATCGAGCGCGAGTTAACTTGTTGATACTCCTCCCCGATTGTGATACCATATATAACACAAACATCAATGGAGGGACGATCAGAGCAATGTTTTCTTCTGTTAATCTCTGGCTGTAATCTCAACCACGAAAATTGCCAAATGTAGGACATGGACTTCAACCAACCATTAATTTTACAGCTATTTAACATCCCTGTCTCCTTATTCATTGCAATAGTCCATTGCATTTCACGGTATGCTGTAGGACCAATAAAATTTCCCCATTTTTCTTTCAAACGAGAATCCCATAGGTGGTTTCTCCTACACCTCTCCTTTAGATCTGTGCAAACCCCTGCCATGTTACATAAGATGGCAGGTGAAATCCTGTTCAATATGCCCTCCAATGCCAATATGAATGGCATCCTGGATACATGTAACAATGATCTGTCAATGCAATCTCTACTCAGCCATATCACACACCAAATGGAATATTTGTTGGGCGATCTTCAAAAAAGAAAATTTGACACCTGTGTTTTCTTTCCCTCTACCACTTCAGATTGCGTATTTGATGAATTATATATTTGAAACTTGGTGCAAGACCTTGATCTCTGTGCGCAATCTGAATATTGACATGGGCGAACTTGGTTTCCATAATATGTGGCTTAAACTATTGCTTGACTTGGGAATTGATTTGGTGCATTGTGGACTTGACATTTGGCGCATGCGAGAGCATGAGAATTTTAAATTTGAACATGGGAAAATATTTCAGTGGTTAAGGGCCTTCTGCCATGCGCTTCTTATCCACCGAAAAGTTCCACTTTAGGTAGTTAAGTGGTCTTTTCGTAAACCCCTTAAACCACTGAAACCTGTAATTCAAAAACTAACAAGCCAACATCCAAAGTGATGGTTCTTTCAACTATACACTTGGAAAATAGACCACCTAATATACTCTAAAAAATTTTGAAATAATTTTTTTGACTCATTATATCACTTCAGATTTGAAAACCTAGCAGTGCTAATTTGGGAGGTAACACCCATATTGACATTTCGGGTATCGCAGAATTGGAAAGGAAGAGTCAGGAGCTTTGACTCAGGAATTCGCAAGATCGCGAGTTATGACAAGTGACTTTGGGTTTGACCCTTGGTCATAGTTCTATGGTTGCTTGGGGAGATAGGAGCCCGTGCCTAGTGTTGTTCTCACAGGGGGAGTTCCTGAAGGACCTGTGGATCGATAAACTAGAGATCCCAGCAGGGGATCGAAAGAGCTGCTTCGGCTCAGGGAAGTGAATGAACGATCCTTAAGACTGGGAGGTTGTGCAGAGATTCTGTCGAGGCATAGGTGGTGTCTGTGTCAAAGTGGTATCAGAGCTTTAATGTTGTCTGTATATTTCAGGCAAGGGAAGTTGGAGGCGAAAGAGCACTCTGATACACACAACGTGGTATTAGAGATTGATTCTGTTTGTACATTGCAGAAAGAAGGAGCAGGAAGAAGAAAAAGTACTGAGGACTCTATAGAGGATTGTTTACAGGTAGGCAACAGTCCATAGACAGTCAGGAGGACTATGGAAGAGGATGGAAACACTCAGGGGTGAGAGTGATAGCAGTAGGTTTGTCAGGAGAGCAGACAGGGACAACAAGATGGCTACTAAAGGCCGAAGATATGCTGGAAAGAAAATCCCAGAGTTGATGGTCAAAAGATAGTGTAAGCTACTGAGATGGTGGTTGAGGCCTACTGAAAACCTCAACAGACCAGAGAAAAGGGTTCAGGTATGTGAGCCAGAGACTGAGAGAAATCTCAGTGATGCTGAGGATGAAATGGGATCGGATGAAGATCTCAAGCATTGCCAGGAGGGTAGAGAGGAAATTCCCAATTTCCAGGTGGGAAAAGAGTTGAGATCAGATGAGGATCTCATAGACTGTCATGAGGACAACCAGGGAATTTCACATTGCCATGAGGGCAATGGATTGAGATCACTGCGGGATCTCATAGTCTGCCAGGAGGGCAGTGAAAAAATCCCAATTTGTCAGGTGGGAATGGGAACAGAGATGAGGCTATCTGAGAGTCTCATGGAATCAGTTTGAATCAGCCAGAGGAGCTGACAGTGTAGATGAGCTCAGAGTTAGGGTCAAATCAGTAGATGCATCTAAGAAAGGAGGAAGATCTGAGGAATCTTCTAATGATTGGAGGAATTCAGATATGCCTGCCACATAGTCCAGAGGAGTCCAAAGTCTGTGTTGTATATGACACAACAACAACAGAAGAAGGACAACCGGTTGAGACTTTCAAAGAAGAATTGGAGCAGATATTTGAGACTGCCCAAGCAGAAGAAGAAGATGATCATTCTGAGGAGTGGCTCGATATTTTTAGCCAGGAAACTGAAAAGTCTGCAGCATTGGAGCTTGCAGAAGTGGAGGAAGAGGAAGAAGTAGACATCATTAGTTTGGCTGATCTATATGAATAGACTGAATCCCTAGAGAGAAGGGTGATAGTGCGGGGCATGTACATCCAACAGGTGAAGTTGGAAGCAGATGAAGAAGGCATGGGAGATCACAGTGATCTACCCAATTGCAGAAAATATTTGCAGCTAGAGAGATTGCATGAACAGGGCCAACCACTAGAGCAGCTGGATAAAGTGATCAAGGAGATCAGGGTTTTGATGTTAGGGTCAATAGAAACTGTCAGCAAGGAGAAGTTGAGAAGAAGGAAATAAGTAGCAGCAACAACAGCAGGGAAATGGAGCAGATGAACAACTCCAGAAATTTGTTAGGGATCTAGGAGGATTTCCAAAGCTGAGAGAGGAAGCTCATGAGTAGGAGCTCATGAATTTTGTAGTTGTGGAGTATGATGCAGGAGCATCTCTCCATGTCAGCCAGCAAGCCAGCTAGCCATGTCAGCACATGCACTCAAGGCTGAAGATAGGCACAGCCCTAATCTTCAATTTTGAAATTGAATGTAATTTAATGTTTTAGGTTGTTGAGCCGTGAAGTTGTGCCTTTGTGCAGGCATTAGAGTAGTTAGGCCTTTAATGTTTGTAAGGCTGAGATCTAGATCTATATTCTGGACTAGACAGCCCATTCAATGTAATTGAATAGGGTAGGTAGATTGGAGGGAAGAGCTCGAAGAGCCCCCTCTTGTAAAAGATCAATTTCGATCTCATTTTGTAATAGGGAGGAAGTTAGAGATGCACAAGAGAGAGTGGAGAAGGAGCTGAGACTCTGTTGAAGTTCATGCTCAGAACACCTTGTAAAAAAGAGACATTTTTATTAATACAAACCAGAGCAGTTTTTCCTGCATATTGTCTGTGTTGTTTGAATGTCTTTGCGTGTTCAATGTATACTGTAGATGTATGTTAGGTGTGCATTTGCAGGGAGTTGTTTGATTTTCAGGCTTGAGAGGTTCTTTGTGGTTTCATGCCAGGAGGGCGTGCCAGAGTACTACGGTATTTGTATACCAATGCATAGATGCACTTCTGAACTCTACAAAGCCAGACAAAGACGTTCCAGGAGGGCACAGTAGCTAAAATCAACAATTCAAAGGAAGACCTTTGAGGTTGCTGAACACCTCCAGAGGCAAGGTTGTGAAGAACACAATTGCAGACAAAATCTCTAAGGAGTTATGTAAATGCTCTGCCAGGCAGGCATTGAGCAAGTGCAAAGGAGTGCAGAGAGGAACTCTGTTGCGAGTTCAGAAGAAGAAATGAGCTATGAAGAGTTCTGTGAAGCTCTGCCAAGTGGGAATTGAGCCAGTGAAAGGAGTTCACAGAGGATAAACTATGTTGTGAGTTCATTAGAAGCAAGAATCATATGAGGATTCTTGATACTCTGCCAGGAGGGCATTGAGTAAGTGCTAGAGTGCATAGAAGGAACACTTTGAGTTTGGATATTGAAGAAGAAGTCCATAGAAGGATCTTCGCAGGGTTGTTGAACACCCTGAAAGACTCAACAATAGGTTGCTTGTGTAGACAGAGTGCCAGGAGGGCATCATATTTCTCCATCTGAGGGAGAAGGAAGAAGTAATTATTTCCATTAGAGGTCTGAGTCTTAGAGAATCTCAGAAGGGATAACACCTTTGTGTGTGAGAAGACTCTGCAACAACGCAGAATTCATAATCCTTCAAGGATTCAGGAGCTAAGCTTGGGAGAAGCAACGGTTTAATACGCGCAGGCAAGGAATCAAGTTGCAAAACTTGCAGGCAAAGGAGAACAAAGGTCGAGGCCTTTGAGCATTTGAAATTCTTCCAAGTCCAGAAGAAAAGCACCAAGCCTCAACAAGAGCAATAGTTTCCATCGGATCAGTCGAAAAGATCTGGACCGTTAAAGGTTTCCATGTCCAGGAGGCAGTATAGGAGGAGTGCATAGGAGAAATGATCTGAACCATAAGATCTTGAGCAAAGAACCCAACAACCATTGGATTTGTCAGGAGCTGCACGAGTTTTAAACCCTCACGCATAGATAAGCAGAAGCGAAGTCCCGAAAATGTTGGAGATCGGGATATCGACATTCAGGAGTTCGGGAGTCCGGAGGACAAAAGTCTGGGCACTCGACATCAGAAGTCCTGAAGAGGCGATATTAGATCTGAACCGTTCATTTGGGAGTAGACACGTGTCACGAGATCACCCATATCAGGGATTCAGACATCAGGGTTTAGAGAAGGAAGTCCATGACTTCGCGAGTGGCGAAGTCGCGAGAAGAACGGGACCATCCATTTGAGGAGGAAAGGTGGCAGAGATCTAGGGATATCGCAAACTCAGAGGTTTGCAAGGTGAGAGCCTAGGATTTGGGTGTTCCAAGTCGTGAGTGGCTAAGTCGTGAGAGAATCACAACCATCCATCTGAGGAGGACAGGTGGCAACAATCGTGGAGTTGGCGAAGTGCCGAAGAGATCTATAATTCGGGTCTCGTGAACTCGGAAGTTCGCAGGGTGAGGGCCCAAGAGTTGGGTGCTCCAAGTCGCAAAGTCACGAAGTCACGAGGAGTGGAGACAGCCGTTGGATCCAGAGAATGGGAGTACCGTTGGATCAGGAACTCCATCACCGATCGTGCGTTTGGGGGTTCGGAGGTTGAGAGGGGTCACTTTCAACATTAGAAGTCATGAAGTGCCGAGAGATGAGACTCGTGTGGACACGTGGCTGAGCCATAAGGTGGGGCCCGTGTGACAGACAGGCGGACACGCGTTGCCATGAGGAAAGGAGTCAACACTCCGTTGACTTCTCATGTCTCAGGGATTCGTGGGGTAAGAGCATGAGAGCCCAACCCTTTGACTTGCAAAGCGGCGAGTAGCGAGAGCGCGACAAGAAAAGTTAATATTGTTTCTCGGGGGTTCGTGAAGGGGAGGTGCCAATATTGGATGCTACAACTCGTGAAGTGGCGAGTTGTGAGAAGTATGGAAGGAAGGTCAACCTTCGCTGACTTTTAGGTCTCATAGGTTTGCACGGGAAGAGCATGAAGATTTAACCCTTCGACTTGCGAAGGTGCGAGTAGTGAGAGGAGATAGCGTTAAGCCTAGCCGACGGTCGTGTGAGGAAGGCGCTGACAGAGGAAGAGCCATACCCGTATCGGAATTTTAGGTATCACAGAATTGGAAAGGAAGAGTCAGGAGCTTCGACTCACGAACTCGCGAGATCACGAGTTACGACAAGTGACTTTGGGTTTGACCCTTGGTCATAGCGCTGTGGTCGCTTGGGGAGATAGGAGCTCATGCCTAGTGTTGTTCGCACAGGGGGAGTTCCCGAAGGACCTATGGATCGATAAACTGGATATCCTAGCAGGGGATTGAAAGAGCCGCTTCAGCTCAGGGAAGTGAATGAACGATCCTTAAGACTGGGAGGTCGCGCAGAGACTTTGTTGAGGCAGAGGTGGCGTCTGCGTCAATAATATCATATGTCCTTTTCAAGTTTTAAATGATGATGATTTTGCAAAGGATTATATTCCGCTTATTGAAAAAGAAGGTGCTAATTTATCTTCTGATCCATCTCATGATAAGCACAGGGCTGATTGTTTTATGTGTTCATTTGTAGACAGTCACGAAAATGAATTTGCAAATCAGCTTGTTGAAGAGCAGATTGATGTCCCAAGATTTTTCTTGTTAGATATCATTGTAGATGTTGTTGATTTGCTTATATATGATGAATATGATGATGATTGTGATGTTGAATTCCTAGAACAACTAGATACATGTTCTCTATCATAAAATGTTCCTTTTCAACAGAGTAATGAGAGAAATTAACCTACATATCACAGTTACAAAGAAGAATATGAAGAAAGTACCGAATCAACTGAAGGAAATTCTTTACTTTTATGCTTTTCTTCATTTAAATTGTTGAAAGAAAATTTTAATATCATCACTGAAGTAGAGGAATGTGTGTTGATGCAAAATCACACTGATTCACTGGAACAAAGTGGGAAGAAATTGCAGCAATCTTTTCATGTGTTTGATGACCCTATTGCTTGTCATATGGGAGGTTTTATCAGTTCAAAATTGCAGCCATTGGTTGAAGATGAATATGAAAATGTATATGATGACGAGTTGTTTCCAAAATCAGTCATGTCCTTCCTTCCATCAGGGGTTTCATTACAAAAATTTAATACATATCTTCATCCCTTTCATGACAACCATCAATTTGAGATTTATGGAAGAAGAAATGTAGTTGGAGGGTTGATACAAGATGATAGTCTTGTGCAATCTCCTGAAATCAGTTTTCTTTCTTTTCAATATCCTTTTGCAACATGTTTGGAAGCAATGAATGGACCTACGTTTTTAAATTTGGTCAATATTGAATTTGATACATTTCCATTGAGAGTGGTTTCCCTTTCAATATTGATCAAATATGTGCAAGGAATTCAACCCATGGACAAGACACTTGCATGGTTTCACTGGATTTTTGATTTCACCTAATCAAATAGCTCAGATATTAGCTTAGTGTAGGTAGCATTTTGAATAAGATAAGCATGACGGCCATTTCTTTCATCATTTTTCAGTTTGGGTTTAGTTCAGTTGCAGAATAAGTTGGTGGCGAAACAGATTACAGGTTGCAGATCACGGTATATGGCTTGGGAACATCCTAATGGATAAGGAACCTAGTTTACTATTCCTTGCTACCTCATAGGGAGGATAACATCCCCATTGGAGCCAACTGTTAACACCTTGATTTTCATAGCTAAGGTTAGGGGTTTGTCAGCAGTTTTCAAAGTCATGACTATTAGCATCGATATTGTTTTTATGCCTGTCATCACCTAACATATCCAAGGGTCTATTTCAAAAGGAAGTTTTATCATTTATTATTTCCATTTCCATTTGCAATTGTGCACTACAAAATCTGTTGCATGCTGCATAGAGGATTTCACCACAAAGAGGATTTTATCGCGTAGAGAGTTTTTTCACATAGAGGATGTTGTCACACAGGGTATTTTGTTGCGTAGATATTTTATTCACGCAGAGGATGTTGTCACGCAAAGAGTTTTGTTGCGCAGAGGATTTTGTCACGTAGAGGATTTTGTCATGCAGAGGATGTTGTCACGCAGAGGGTTTTGTCACAGAGGGCATTTTGTCATGCAAAGATTTTTGTCATGTAGAGGTTGTTTTCGCGTAGATATTTTTATCGCGCGGAGGATGTTGTCGCACATAGGATTTTCCTGTGCATAGGCTACATGACGTATTGCGTAAATGGATGGTTTAGTGGTAAACTTCAAGATCACGTTTTGACCAAATTGAGAGGAATTTTGAAAATCCCCAAGAGGTTTTTGTTGAGAACAAAACAGGTAATAAAAACCTCTCTCATATTTGCAAAAGGTGTCACGGATTGGGATAGTCAAAGGAATATTTGAGCCTTATTTTTCAGTTTTCATGATTTTCTGTTGGAGACATGTTTTTGTGACACATATTCCATCCATATGGAGATGAATTTCAAGAAACCAAGAGAGGTTTTTCTTCAGAAAAATATTATATACAAAAAATGTTCTCATATTTTCCACAAATATTAAATTTTGAGAATTACAAGTGGTGTTTTAAAGCCTATTTTTCATTATTTTGCTTTCTGAAAAGCAGGAAATCAGTTAAAACGTGTCATTTTCTGTTTGTAATTGTTTCTATTTTGGGAAAGGGGTTGGAGTTTGAAATGGTGAGCTAGAAAGGACCTATAGCAATATAGTTTTCATGGTAAAAGAGTAGATAAGGTTTGGACCCTTGGTGGATCAATACTTGTTTATTTCTTTGAAGTTAATGAAAAAGTTTCCTCTTTCTGAAATTTGAGATTCATAACGGTGTTTATGTTCAGTATCTGTTTCTTGTATATCATTTCCATGATTATGTTTTTCTGCTAGCATTTTCTGAGAGTAAGTGGCAGGAATTCATCTATGTTTGATTCTCTTTTCACAGTGATGATGCTTGTTATGTGTTAATGGTTACTTTTACATAATTTATATTCATTTGATGTTATGTTTAGTAATTAATATTTGTGTCCTTTCTTCTAAAGCTGCACTGGAGATTCATCCACTGATTGATGCCTGTAGTGTAGTGGGTATTCTTCTCATTTCCATCTCTCATATAATATCATTTATTTGTTGATCATATTGCCTATTTTTCCCCGAATTTGCAGAAAGAAACCAACCAGCTATTGACTGTAAAAACATTGAAGTTTAGGTCTTGATTCCGTTTCCCAATGGTACCTTTTCCTTGTTTGTCCTACCAACTATTTTAAAATAAAAACAAACATGTCCTATTGCAGAATATGACCTCCGTGCCTTTATTGATGAAACCCTTGAGTTATTACTAGTAATTAGACATCTGATAGAGTCCTCTCTGGTTGTATAGGTCATAATACAATCTAAAGTTGGCTGAAACAGTTACCTTGGGGTTTTATTTGATACAACCCAAAGAAAATTTCGAGTGTTAACACCTTGTTTCAGAAGGCATACGTAGGATACAGTAAAGATAGACCACGTACATACATGGGATGTAGTATAGATAGGGCACGTACATACGTGTGCTATAGAATAGATAGGTCGTGTATCTATTGTTTTGGTTGGTATAGGAGGAGTACACGTATAGGTTGATTATAGGGAAATGGTACAGGCTGGCTACATGATAGTGGTACAAGTTGGTACAAGTTTACAGTGGTATATCTCACACTGACAACATGACAGTGGTTTCATCATCTTACATATATTTCAGGGTGGTGAGACAAGGCAAGGATAGGTGGTTGTAGCCACCTTCGGGTTGTAGCCAGAGAAAATAGGGGGCTATAGCCTCCTTCTAGTTGTAGCTAGAGAATTGGGGAGTTGTAGCTTCCCTTAGGTTGTAGCCTGAAAATATAGGGGGTCAAAGCCTCCTTCTAGTTGTAGCTGGAGAACAAAGGAAGTTGGTGCTTCCAATGAATGTAATTCTTAAAAAAGTATAAGAAAAATAATTATGTGGTTTTCTCTCGCATTGGGTTTCCAAGTAAAAATACTAGTGTACTATGTATGTGTTCATTAATTGGGTTGGTTTTCATTGATGTCAACCCTTGAAGTAATTCTGGTATCAAATTATGGTAGCCCCAATAGTATGATTAAGGAACTTCAGTTTGATTGATGTATAATGGTATGAAGTTTAATATATTTGCAGGTAAGACTATTCTAGATGGATAGTAAATGTCATTCCATTTCTGGTGATATGAAAAATGTCACATAACTCATGGTTAGAGAGTTATGGCCTGGTGAAGTTGAGAAACATCATCAGTCTAGAAGGTCAAAGAAGTGAAACTAATTCTAGAAGCTCCTAGAAGAAGTTGACTAGTCAAGTGGGTGAAACTAGGAATTAGTCATGGGTTTAGTTGTTGCAATAAGAAATTAATTAAAAATAATGTAGTTGCAACTAGAAGTGGAGAATTTACTATTTGCAACAAAGTTAGTTAGAAGTGGACAAGTGGTTAGAAGTGAGTTATCCCTAAAAGAAGGAAAGTGGGTTAAGTTGGTTAGAAGGTAACCCCTTGAGGAAGTTACATGGAAGTATAAATAAGAGAGAAAGACTCTCCCATTATCACCTATTGAATATCATTGAATATCTATTTTTTGAAAGGTTATTCGGTCAGGTATTATTGATAGAGAAAAGTATGGCAGAAAAAATGTGGCAGGAAAAGTGTAGAAGAAAAACTATGGGATACAAATCACGAAAGGAAAAGTGCAGTAGGAAAAGTGCGGCAGGAAAAGTGCAACAGAAAAACTGTGGAAGAAAAATTGCGGCAAAAAAATCGTCGCAGCAGATTCGTGGCAGCAGAATCGAGATAGTAGAACGCGACAAGAAGAAAAATGGTATGTTTTTCATATGTATAGTGTTGAATTTATGAATTTGGTTGAGGCTTTTACTAGTAACTCTGTTGGATGCCCTCTTGGAAGTTTAGGGATTGCTTTAGAGTTGATATGAGGAATATCTATTGAAGTTTAGTATTGGTTCATGTTTGAGGGATTTTGGTTGAGGTATGTTGCTGAAGTTATTGGTACAAATAGAGGTTGTATAATAGTGAGGTTCTATCAAATGGTTTGAGGTATATGTGATCAGATCAGATTGGTTGATGAGTATAGAGTGAGAGGTTTCTCGGTGATAGATTTGACAGAATAGATTGTCACAGTGACATATTCAGTTTCTACATTTGGAACTTATATTTCAGGGTGGTTGGACATGGTAAGGATAGGTGGTTGTATCCACCTTCTAGTTGTAGCCGAAGAAAATAGGGGGTTGTAGCCTCCTTCTGGTTGTATCCAGAAATTTGGGGAGTTGGAGCTTCCCTCAAGTTGTAGCCTGAAAATAGGGGGTCCGAGACTCCTTCAAGTTGTAGTTGGAAAACAAAGAAAGTTGGTGCTTCCAATGAATGTAATCCTTAAAGACAAATAATAAAAAAACATTATGTGGTTTTCTCCCGCATTGGGTTTCCACGTAAAAATAATGGTGTATTGTGTATGTGTATAATTGTTCATTTTTTCATGGTTTATTCACTCTACACTTATTGGATGATAATTATATATTGATCATAAAGATAAATAACACTTTCATATTGTGGTTAAAAGGATTAAAAATATCTAATATTGATTCACCCTGCTCTCAATAATCCAACAATTGGTATCATAGCATGTTCCTTCAG
>ML779185.1:425823-445411 GCA_009831015.1 Picea engelmannii | reverse complement strand
ATATATATATATATATATATATATATATATATATATATATATATATATGTAAATGGAATTAAACAATTTGATGGACATAAGTATGCATTCTAGAGAAGAAGGATGAAAACATATGTACAGACATAGGGATTTTAATTTTGGCAGTGAGTTTTAGATGGATACAAAGAACCAATAGTTCTACTAACAAATGACAACGGAAAGAGACACAACCATAAACAAACAAGCCTCAGGAAGAAGAAGGATTTAGAAGAGTAAATCCTTTAAGAAGATCTTCAAATCCAAGGTATCAAACTGTCTTTTTTTTTATGTTACACATGCAATAATTTTGGACATAAAGTTGTAAATTGAAGAGCTAATAGTAGAAACAAAAAAAACTTTGAAAGTCATACAAAAAATGCTTATCCAAGAAGACCTAGTGAAACATAGGGAAGAAGCTACAACATGTTTGAATCATTGAGCACTAAAGTGGAATGCTACAAGTGAAAAAACTTTGGACACGTGTCCAAATATTGTAGAATGACAGTTCCTCCTAGAGAATCACAATAGAATAACAACAGTCATAGACAAGAACCTTAGAAGAGAACATGGATAAGAAAGAAGAATCAATATAGCAATGAAGAATGCACACTTTCTCTACAAGCTAAGGATAAGAAACATGGTTGGTATGCTGACAATGGTTTCTCAAAGCACATGATAGGTGATGAAGACAAGTTTCTAATATTGAAAAAGGAAAGAGATGAATCAATCTTCTTTGGAAATGACGACTCAACTATAATCATTGGAAAGGGCACAGTCAGAATTGGAAATAAGGATACCAAGGAAGAAAATGTTCTACCAGTGGAAGATATGAAACATAATCTTCTAAGTGTAATTCAAATGTGTGACCAAGGTAACAAGCTTATGTTTGATTCATAGAAATGCAATATAAGAAAAACATGTTTAGGAAAATGGGTTGAAACAATTGTAAGAACTTCAAGAAACATATATGTATTAAGTGAAATTGGAAATGAAAAGTGTTTCCTAGAGAAGTAAGATGAAGTTTGTCTATGGAACAGAAGAATGGGTCACATAAACTTTGATAACCTCATCAAATTTAGCAAAAAGTAAGCAGCCAAAAAAATCCCCAGATCACGAAGCCAACCAACACTTTATGCAAGAATTGTCAACGAGGAAACCAAACAAAGACTAGGTTCAAATCAATGGAATACTCAATGAAAATACCACTGGAAATTGTGGATACTGATCTAGTTGGACCAACTAGAACAAAGGGTTTAAAAGGTGAACAATACTTTATGTTATTGGTTAATGATTATACAAGAATGACTGCAGTTTGTTTTCTCAGGAATAAGTCATAAGCATTTGAAAAATTCAAGGTATACAAGGAAATGGTTGAAAATGAAATGGATTTAAAAATCAAATGCCTGAGATATGATAATGGAGGAGATTTTACTTCAAAGGAATTTATGGATTTCTACAACAAGCATGGTATAAAAAGACAATTCTTCAATGCTAGAACACCTCAACAGAATGGGTCATCAAAATAAAGAACAAGACAGTACAAAAAATGGCTCGAACAATGTTAATGGATTCCAAGTTGACATATGTTTTCTGGACACATGCAATGCATACAATAGTTCACATTCAAAATAGAGTAATTCTCAAGAACAACAGTGACAAAACTCCTTATGATCTATGGGAAGGAAAACCAAGAAATGTGAAACACTTCAAAGTCTTTGGAAGAAAATGTTGCATTAGAAGAGAAGATGAAAGAATGGGAAAGTTTGATTCTCATGTAGATAAAGGCATACTTGTTGGTTACTGAAGTACAAGGAAGCATACAAATGTTACAATCTAAGGATCAACAAAATTGTGGAAAGAATCAATGTAACAGTTGATGAGACAGGTGGACGAAAATTAAAGGAAGAAGAAAAAGAGTCAATGGAACAATTTTACAAAGAAGAAGCAAAGGATGAAGAAGCAACATAAGGGGAATATGAAGAAGATCAAATAGAAGTAGAAGAGAGAACAATAAGTACCACCAAAGACACCTAGAAAATGAATACATAAGAATCATTCGTTAGATCATACTATCGGGAACAAAGATGCAGGAGTTGAGACTAGAAGAAAAATTCATTCAGCAGAACAACTGCACCTGGCATTCTTATCTTTGATTGAACCAAATAGTTTTGAAGAAGCCAACAAGGATGAATTCTGGATAAAGGCCATGGATGAAGAATTGGATCACATAGAGAAGAATGACACTTGGGAATTGGTTCCAAGACCAATGTACAAGAATGTGATCAACACAAAATGGGTCTTCAGAAATAAATTGAATGAAGATTGACAAGTGTTAATGGGTAAATCGGTGGATGCGGACATGAACTAATCCCCCTTGATCCGCCTAGATCTAGAACAAAACAAGATGGAACAATACTCTTTCCCTAGATTACAATCATTGAATTTAATTACCAAAGGAGGAATAGATAACGTACCTTATGAATCGCTTCCTTATGTCTTTGTTGATCCTGTTTTGCTCCAATGCTCCTGTGAGATCAAATCTGTAATAACACAAATCAACTAACATGAAAACAACAATAGTGAAATTCAATGACAACCTAAACATGTGATCAAGGAGTCATGTAATAAAATATCAATCATTTTATGGGAAAGAGACATGCCACCGTATTATATTAATGAAAGGTAGAAGATACAACCGAATCGCCTTGATGTCGCAAGTTCCCTTTTAGTGGCCCTTCATTCTAACACACACATACATATGTTTTGATGTTTGCATGAATATTTCTCTCAAAATCTTGATAGATGAATGAAGACCTGAAGCATCACTTGAAATGGGATTCTTCACACAGTCTTCAGCCTATTCTTTCTTAAGTCTCTATGCTTCTTTATGATTGTACCTCTAACCTTTTCCATGAGAAGCCTATCATTATATAGGAGAAGTTGAAGTGGTTAAAGAGATGAGGATGATCCCATCAAATCAGAGAAGTCATTAGGATCGTAACCATACGGACGCCACCTCATATTTCCAGAAGATTCCACTTCTAGAAGCTGCTAGAACTTCTTTCCTCTTTTAGTTTTAAAGCGCCACCACGACCTGCTTATACAAAAGACTGCGAAAATCCCGTGAACTAGCTATAGTGCAACATGCAGAAATCAGGGATTTCCACACTGTGTAAAGGGAGTTGCCCATGACGGCCTTGAAAAAATGCATCTTGCAAGGGTGGAAAGAGGTTTATTTTCTTAGGAAAAATATTATATTGGGAACCTGAACACATGTTTATGTAATCATCATCAGGGTGACCAAAATAATGCGTAACAACATGTTACCAGGAATAAAGCTAGATTGGTATGTAAAGGATATGCATAGGTTGAAGGTATCAATTTTGAAGAGACATTTTCCCCAGTTTCCTGAATGGAAGCAATTAGAATGATACTATCTTATACATGTTCAAAGAATATTAAAGTGTATTACATGGAAATGAAATTAGTTTTTATGAATGGAGAACTAGAAGAAGAAGTCTACATTGAGCAACTAGAAGGATTTCAGTTATAAAAAAATGAAGATTATGTTTGCAGATTAAAGAAGGCCTTATATGGTCTCAAATAGGCCCCTAGATCATGGTATTCCATACTAGACAAATACTTACAACAACAAGGGTTCAGGAAAGGAAATGCAGACAACAATCTCTACATCGAGGTAACTCAAGATAGTATTTTATGAATTGAAGTTTATGTTGATGATATTATTTTTAGAAGTGATGATGACAGGTTGAGCCAAAAATTTGCAAAGGATATGAAGAATGAATTTGAAATGTCATTACTTGGAGAACTATCCTTGTTTCTGGGTCTTCAGATATGTCAAAGCAATCAAGGAATTTTTATTTCTCAAACCAAGTATATCAGAGAGATGCTAAAGAGGTTTGGAATGGAAGATTGCAAACCAGTCAATACTCCTATGCAAACCCATTGTAAGTTAAGTAAAGATGATTATTCAAAGTCTACAAATCAGAGGCAGTACAGGTCAATGATTGGCATCTTACTTTATGTGACAACATCCACACCATATGTAATGTAGGTCGCTTCTTTCTTCAGGAATTCAGGCCACTGGTCCCTCTAAAGGAAACATATAGGTTTACATCATTAACGGTCATAGGGATGACGAAAATAATGTGTAAAAGAGAACCCCCCAAAGTATGAAGTTAGAATAGAGTGATAGCTGAAATACTTTGTCGAGTATGTGTAGGGAACAAGGAACACGTCGGTCAGAAACCTGCCAACAAACAAGGAAAGACAGTACAATAATATATCATCATTGAGGTATGCATTCCCATACTCAAAATACAAATGACTCAAAGCATAAATTCCAACATGCGAAGATCCATGTCATGTAAGACAGGTCATGGCCACCAAACATACACCGTGGATCCATGCCATTATGACTCAAATCTAAACATAGCCACCAAATTTTCACCGTGGATCTATGTGTTAAAGACTCAAATTTGAGCATAGCCACGAGACATACAATGTGGATCTATGCAACAGTACAAATTGAATATACTCCAAAGCAACCTTAATCTATGAGAAAAGATTCAGGGTTTTCATCTTCACCATTCTATAGTATGAATCTAACCATGCGAATGCATGTGATGAAGTACAACATGGTAGAAACCATTTGATTATCATTCATTAGTGTATACCATTAACAAGTGCAAGGGAAATCACCATTAATGTCAATGACTCCCAATGTACACTAGTACAATCCAACGAATGTGAATTAATGAGCTGAAGTCAAACACTCGGTGGAATCTCCCGATCAGAGGTCAATAATGAATAACTACTAAGTGCTCTGTTAAGTGTTGTAATCAAAGATCTGTGTCCCATCTAGGTTGTAGACACTTGAGTCCTGCAACCACCCCTGCCTCTATCTCGGGTGAGACTTCATCTGCTTCGTAGGTGTTTCCGAAAGGGTCGGTAGTTAGGTTTTTGTTGGTGTGTTGTTGAAGTGTTGAACCCCAGGTCTGCCCTTGTGCCAACAAATGGTTCCATTGCCGGGACCTGAAACTGTGATTGTTGGGAATTGAAGAAAAGAAAGCTCTGTGCGCAGATCCGTTTCTTTAGTGTGCAATATTCTACTTGACTTCAAAGATCTATGCTAAGAAAGGAATCAGATCTTAGGAAAAGAGGTAAGATCTTAAAGCTTTGTGCTCTGAGAAAGGTAAGATAAGTGAATTTGTTTTTTTCGAAAGAATGGATCTAGGTTTTTCTAATAGATTTTGTCGTAGTTTGAAAACTAGGGAAAGACTAGAATAAATACTATTTGATATGAGTAGATCTGAAAAGAATAGTGAAAGATATGTTATTCCTATGCGTAGAAAGAATGTTTGGACTAACAAAGGGATGCAGGATCCTATAAATAATTTTTTGCAAGTTAGTTACTGTGATCCCAGTGCCCAGTACATGAACGGTTGGGGGTCATTTAAAAGAAAGAGAGGATAAACTCTTTGTTATAGTTGCAGAAGACTGATACATCTTGCTAAGGAATTCCCTGGTATAGTTCCTAGTTGTTTTTGCTATAAAGCTATGGACCATGAAGTTTTGGATTTCCCTAGAATGATTGCTAATGTTGAAAAGATGAATATGAGACAAGAAGACCATGAGATAGGCCAAGAAACTAAGGATATGATAGAACCCCAGAAAGAATCAGAGACTATATTACTACAGATAAAAGAAACCCCGAATGATCACAAAGATATCAACTTATAAAAGATCTTAAATGAGAAGGAGTGCATAGAAACAAGAATAAGAGACTTAAACATAGACTATGTTCTGGATGAGGAAACACAAGTGAATATCATGATAGAAATAACTTGGGAAATTTTGGGAAAACCTGCTATGGTTTATTCATTGGGAGGAATAGGATTGTTTAAAGGGAAGATGATAACCCTATGTGGAATGCTTATCCATATATCTATGAGTGTTCATGGAAATTCGACAGAGGAAGAATTTGAGGTCGTCAAATTTGTTGAGAACAATGCCCCATTTGCTATTTTGCTAGGAAAAACCTGGATTGAGAAAGATCAGATACAATGGAAACAAGAAGAGGAGGATCTAGAATAGAAAAAACAAAAACTAAGGGATTTCATGGCTAGGAGAATAACGCACTTACTGGAAGAACAAGAGGACCAATTGAAGCTACTAAGGACTAGAAATGTGGATGTTGAAGTTGAAATAACATAGGAAGACTCGAAACATCTGTCTGTACAAGAGAATAGAGCACCTACCCCATAAAGAGAAGAAGTATTACCCTCAAACCCTATGAAAGACCCTCCACAGTGAGAAGTTACTATGCCAAGAGGAGATAAGAACAATAATGGAAAGAGGAACCCAGTGACTCAACTCGTAGGAAAGAAAGCCAGAAAGCAAAGTTAGAGAAATTGGAGGAAGTTCCAGAGAGAACTTCGCATAAGGGAGGTTTGCATCACTTGAACTTTGTCGGAATAATAGAACAACAAAGATTGGCACTTCACCACGATGAAGCAATGTGACCGTTGGAGGCATCCCGATCATTGTCCCGACACTCCAAAATGGCTCGAACTGCAGTTATGGCTGGAAAGATTAACATTGGACCATTGGGACCATGCCATAATGGATGAAATGTCATTGATTTAGGCATTCCTACCCATTGGAGGAGTCTGTTACGATGTTTTCTATTTATCCCTTCGAGCATTGCACCGAGAAAACTTTTGCCAATTATGATTATCCGAGCCCACAGAGAAATAGTTGCTTCTGAACAGTGCCTATTGAGAGCTCGCCACCCGTTCTGTTACCGTGATTGTTTGGTCACTGACCTGAGATACCTGATCTCGAGCGTGCATGTCAAGTGACTTCAGAACAGTAGAGAAATCCATCGAAGATATCCTCATAAACCTCATGGCTGATAAGGTCATGTCCATAAGAGTCCAAGCCTCATCGACGAGAGGAGTGGAAGCATCCATGTTGACTGCTCGTGGATCTAAACCATCCCGAGATGCGAGAGAGAAATGAACCAAGCATCATGATGACTTGGCGAATGCAAAGATCATCCCGTCTATCCTTCCCGACTATGTCCCACCTTCGGCTAGCATGGTGAGCCGTGACAGTGTCCTGAGGGACTCCCAAAAGGGATATGCACAGTATGACCATAGTTAGGACAAATCATGACGTTGAAGATAAGTGACTGCAACTTGGGAGACCACAAGAACTATGGCATGATCACCCCACAAAAGTATTTTACCAAGACAAAGGGGAATAAGTCAAAGATCATCCCCCAACCATGGACTATGTACATCGCAAGGTCCACTATCCTGAACATGATGAAGATACCACACTTTGGAAGGCATCAGGAGGTTAACACGTGTGTTAAAATCCCATTGTCTTTCTTCCATGGAGGTTATCTATGGCTGGATAGTAACATCACCATAGATCTGACACGAATCCATCAGATCATCAGATTAAGCATGCAAGGACCAGACCCACAAGAATTTCATCCAGGGAAGGTTGCAGATTGCGCCCTGGCATAGAAAATTAAAGATACCTATGGAGATGTGGAAAAGGGGAAGTGAGGCTACAAGGTAGACTCCATTCAGAATGGAACAGTGCACCTAGCCTGCCAGTTGATCATTGGTAATATAGTAAGGAAGAACAAACCCATGCAGGGCACAAGGTTTGTTGTTGACCTCGCAGGAAAATGCATTGAAGGACTACATATGAACTTGGCGAGTTACCTCGTCAACCAGTTAGAACAAGACTGTCGTGAAGCTCAGGATCAGAGCTATGAGTTTCATTTTAGTTGGCTACTGATCCTCTTTACCTTCATTGCCTGGGAGATGCTGGAAGGAGCGACCTTCCTTGATATTGATCCATATGAACCCCTAGCTATGAATTTCACCATGCTCTCATATTTGAGCGACATGGTGAAACAATGGCAGTCAAATGCAGTGTTCCACACCTACTACCTACAATTGAAGATGGCCATTGAGTCTTTCCCTTGTATGATGCTAAACACCCTGCATAGGTTCAGACCATTTATGAAGTTTGGTGCAGATAGACATTTTATTTATATCACTGCACGTAGAGATGAACA
Source organism: Picea engelmannii (assembly GCA_009831015.1). NCBI lineage: Eukaryota > Viridiplantae > Streptophyta > Pinopsida > Pinales > Pinaceae > Picea > Picea engelmannii. Next base: position 437,271 of record ML779185.1, on the reverse strand, counting down.
TAAAGAAGATCTCCAATCCTACTATAATCTCACAGAGGAGGACATGGAAGAAATAACTAAGGAATGGCCTGCAGATATCCTTATGCCAGTCGACCAGGAATAACTATCTGACCTTGAACTCATCATAAGTTCTCTGGTTACTTGTGAAGAGTATGATGCACCTAGTAGTAGTAGAAGGAATAAAAAATAAGAGGTACATGAGTTGAACAATGCCTCAGAAGAGACTGATTCAGAATCACCTAGAGGGGGAGGTGATGACAAAGTAGACAAAGAAGAGGACAAAGGAGAAGAAGACAAGAAGAAACAAGGCGAGGTAACATTGCCTAGGGATCCTCTTGATGAAGCTGAGACCTCCAATAAAAGAAAGGTTTCCCCCACAAAACCTACATTGCGGAAGAAGTCCAAAGCTAGTAAACCATAGATACAGATTGTGCTCACGATGGATGACATAGATTTCATCATCGCCATAGTCTCATATACCTCAGAAGATAGATTACAACATAATGAAGCCAAACAAGAGACCACGTATGAAAGAATTGAAGCAGAACTGAAAGGGGTACAACAAGCCCTCTACTTACATCGCACAATGTCTACTGCACCCCCGTCATCAAAATGAACATAGTTGGGAGATGATTCTGCCCAACTACACCGAATAACAGATGCGATCGAAGCTTGGCTTCGTCGTGTTCAGGAAGAAAAAGAATAGGCCATAGAGGCCTTAAAGCAAGAAAAAGAGGAATCCATGGAGAAACGTCGGGTTGCGTAACAGGAAAAAGATGACATCCAAGCCAAGTTTGCAGAGGATAGAGAGAAGATCCAGAAGGAGAAGGAAAAAATGCTCGTAGAGCATATTGGAGTTAAAGAAGCAGTCACTAGAGCACTTCACTCCGTGACGAGCTTAGAACAGATGGAAGAAGACCCAGTGGAAAGCCAAGTAGGGAAGCTTGTTGAAGCCATTCAACAACTCCAATAGAGGGTAGAAAAACTGGAGTTACAAGAAGTGCCAATTACTCCGCAAGAAGTGCAAGACCAGAGAGAAGAAATTGCCTGAAGCGCAGTCCAAAAAATCAAGGCATTGGCAGCTCAACAGTCGAAGTGCGCAGACTTATGATCACCTTGCAGAGGACCCTAAAATAAGGACACTAGATTCACATCTTCAGGAGGACAAGCAACAAGCAGCAACAATGCAAGCGAATTTGAAGCCACTATCAATAGTTGAGAGGATGAAACGATCCTAGGAACATCGCACAGTTCAACAAAAAGTTCATGCCATATAGAGTAAGGTCATGGAAGTGACTCAGTGACTCCAGCCAATGTAGGATGCATCTTGCATACTTATTGAGGAGATTGAAGGATGAGGTGCAGAAGTGGAACAAGTGGTCACCACAGTGGAACAATGCTTAGAAGGACCTGTGATGGAGAAGGTTATTCAAGAGTTCACCGAGAAGGAGTCTCTGGAGAATCAACAGGTTTAGGTAGCTCGATCCAAGCTCGAGGCATTTGAGGTAGAGTTACCCAGATCAGAGTGACTCGGGATGAGTCACAGGTGAGTGTTGGGGTCCTGTTGTCCCTTGACCAAGTTTTGGAGAACCTTGGTCACATTTGACTAGTTTTGGGACTTCAACAGGTTGGTCGAAGGTGGAGCACAAGGAAAAGAAGAGATCATGGGATCTTGGCCCTGTTTTAGGGAATTTTTGGGTTTAGGGTTTATGTAACAAGTATGGGATGTTGGCCCATGGGTTTACCCATGCCTTGGGCCCTTCTGTAATGTATAAAAATATATCTAGACGATGTAAGAAACACACTAGATCTAGAAGAGACATGGTGCTAAGTGCTATATTTTACTGAGTGAAAGTGATGTAAGTAGTTGGATCTATGTGATTGAGTTAGCTTTGTGCATACTGTGTGCATGAGAACTTGTAGAGCTAAGTGCAAGTGATTGTAAAGAGGCTTTGTGCTATAATCTAGCTCGGGGAAGGAGGGTCTGGCGAGGTGTGCGTAGATCTCCTGTCCTATGCGGAGTGGGTTCTTGTGGCTCTATTCTTGTATAAAATTGACATAAGACAATAAAGAAGAGAAGAGTTGGTGGATGTAGCCCCACACTAGAGTGAACCACATATATCCTATGATGTGGTTTCTTTGTGCATTATGGTTGTTATGTTATTGATGTGATTTATGCTTAGTGCAGTGATATATGTTAGATGCGCCTGATATAATAGTAGCTTAGTTCTTGGTAATGGGAATGAATGCTAGATCTGATCTATTTCTATATGCTAAGTTCTTAGATGTATTAGATCTTGTGAATACTGTGTTGTTCTGTAATTAGAGTTTTCCCCTACGAAGTGAATATTAATGAATGTTAACTACTAAGTTCTTTGTTAAGTGTTGTAATCAAAGATCTGTGTCCCTGCTAGGTTGTAGACACTTGATTCCTGCAATCACCTCTGCCTCTACCTCGGGTGAGACTTCATTTGCTTTGCAGGTGTTGCTGAAAGGGCCGATAGTTAGGGTTTTGTTGGTGCATTGTTGAAGCATTTAAGCCCGGGTCTGCCCCTATGCCAACACTTACCTTTATATATGTTATCAATTCCCTTTTTCAATCTTCTGACAAAGTTGGCCACTTATTCATCGTATCCTGATATGTCAAAGGAGGAGAGATTTATCAGATGCATGATAGAGAGTTAGGTGTTCAGAGAGAGAGCACAAAGTCATGGTTCCAAGGGGAGTGATGGTCATATGGGGATCATGAGCGATATTACTTCAGTATTACATCAGAGTGTTCCCATCAATGCCAAAGGGGGAAATTGTTGATTAATTGGGTTGGTTTTCATTGATGTTAACCCTTGAAGAAAGTCTGGTAGTAAATTATGGTAGCCCCAAATGTATTATTTAGGGGCTTCAGTTTGATTGATGTATAATGGTATGGAGTTTAATATATTTGTAGTTAAGACTATTCTATATGGATAGTACATGTCATGCCATTTCTGGTGATATGAGGAACATTACATAACTCCTCACGATCAGAGAGTTATGGCCTGGTGAAGTGCATAATCCTCATGAGTTATCTAGAAGGTCAAAGAAGTCAAATTAATTCTAGAATCTCCTAGAATAAGTTGACTAGTCAAGTGGGTAAAACTATGAGTTATTCATGGGTTAAGTTGTTGCAATAAGAAATTAATTAAAAATAATTTAATTGAAACTAGAAGTGGAGAATTTACTATTTGCAGCAAAGTGAGTTAGAAGTGGACAAATGGTTAGAAGTGCGTTAGCCCCCCAAAAATGAAAGTGGGTTAAGTTGATTAGAAGGTAACCCCATGAGTAAGCTAAATGGAAGTATAAATAAGAGAGAAAGACTCTCCCATTAGAACCTATTGAATATCAATGAATAACTATTTTGTGAAAGGTTATTTAGGTAGGTATTATTGATAGAGAGAAGTACAACAAGAAAAGTGCGGTAGAAAAATCACGACAGAAAAAATGCGACAGAAAAAGTGTGGAAGGAAAAGTGCGGAAGAAAAAATCATGGCATGAAAGTGTGGCAGAAAAAGTGCAGAATGAAAAGTGCGGCAAAAACACTATGGTAGGAAAACCACAGCAGAAATATCACGGTAGAAAAATCATGGCAGAAAAAGTACGGTAGAAAAATCGTGGCAGCAGAATCGTGGTAGAAAAACCATGGAAACATAATGCTATGAGAAGAAAAAAGGTATGGTTTTCATATGTGTAGTGTTGAATTTATGAATTTGGTTGAGGTTTTTCCTAGTAACTTTGTTGGATGCCCTCTTGGAAGTTTAGGGCTTGTTGTAGAGTTGATATGAGGAAGATCTACTGAAGTTTAGTATTGGTTCATGTTTGAGGGATTTTGGTTGAGGTATGTTGCTGAAGTTATTGGTACAAATAGAGGTTATATAATAGTGAGGTTCTATCACATGGTTTGAGGTACAAACTTGTGGTATAGTTCTTGAGGTATATGTGATCAAATTAGATTGGTTGATGAGTATAGAGTGATAGGTTTCTTAGTGATAGATTTGAAAGAACAGATTGTGATAGTGACATATTCAGTTTCTTCATTTGGAACTTATATTTTAGGGCGGTTGGAAAGGGAAAGTATAGGTGGTTATATCCGAAGAACATGTTGATTAAGGTTGGTTGTCATTGATGTCAACCCTTGAACAAATCCCTGTAGCACAAAGGTTAGGTAATGGACCCAAGAGTTTTTGATGTAAATATGACTCGTTATTTTCTAGTCAGGGTTGATAATAAGTATAAATGGATGAACTCCAAAGTGGTCTCCTTATGGTGAAATCCCTCACGGGAAGACGCTTTGTGGATTGAATTATCCTAGAAGTATGGTTAGAGAAACCATGCTTATTTGTGGAATAATGAGATGAAATCCATTGAATTTTTCAATGAAACTATCCTATATGGATATTTCTTGTCATGTCATTTCTGGTGGTATGTGGAACGTCACATAACTCCTCACGGTTAGAGAGTTATGGCCATGAGAAGTTGGAGAACCCAGGTTTAGGTAATGGACCCAAGTTTGTTTGATGGATAACAGTATGATTTTTGATATATTTTCAGGTAATACTATTCTATATGGATAGTACATGTCATTCCATTTCTGGTGGTATGTGGAACATCACATAACGCCTCACGGTTTGAGAGTTATGGCCTTATGAAGCTGGAGGAACCTCATATGTCATCTAGAAGCCCCAAAATGTCAAAATAGTCAAAGTGGTTTAAGAGATTTTAAAAGGTAAATAATAAAGTGAAGTGATGAGTGTACTATAATTTAAATTTAATACAAAATAAATTAATTCAATAATAAATTTAATGGAGAAATTAGAAGTGGGTTAACCCTAAAATAAGGAAAGTGGGCAAAGTGACCTAGAAGATGTTTTTAAGGAAGCTACTTGGAGAGTATAAGTAAGAGGAAAGGATCTCTCATTTAAGACACACCTGATCATATTGAATACCTATAGGTTTCTAAGGTAACCAAAGGATATATAAGCCGAATTTTTGAGGAAATTGAAGAAAAGAATGTCGGAATTCAGGGAAGGATAAATTCTTTTGATGATGCTTTCTAAGGTATGTTTTTTTTTTCAAGTCATCTCACCATTTTCGCAAAAACATTTTTTCTAGAATTATTCATATCGTGAAATTGCTATTCCATTGAGGAAACATATCCAAGTATCTTTGGTAAACAATTCAACTTGTGGGTTGTATTTTTAGAGTTACACTCCGTGGAAAATAGGGTTTGTGGCTAGTCCCAAAACTAGTCAAAAACAAGTGTTTCAGGTAAAAACGTCATAACTTCTTCATAAAAGATACAAATTCAGTAAGACCAAATGTGTTTATTTGAGTACATTATGTAGTATTCTATGAACAATTTTAGATCAATACAACAAATATTCCGTGTGGGGCACGCTCTACAAGGTCTCTCTCTAGAATAATCCATAATTCAGCAAGGTGTTTCATTTTTTCCATAACTCCTTTTCTGAGAGTGACACCTAGAGGAATTGCATAAAACACACTGAAGAACATTGTGTATCAGTTTCAGATATTTATTCATTACAGGTACAAATTTATTATTATTTCAAGTTAGGGTTGTTGACTAACCCAAAACTAGTCTTGTGAGACTAAAGAAACGTTTGATGAAAATGCTGGTCTCTTGTTGTTAAAGTTAAGGAAGGTTTGGAGGTATGTAATCATATAAACCGGGTCTATTACAGAGTTACTAATCATATTTGGATGATTAAATTGATGAGGGATTTTGGTTGAGGTGCAAGTTGGGTACATGGTTGAGACAAGTAGTTGATGAGTTGGCACATACATGAGGTGTATAGTCGATGATGTTGGTACATATTGATGAGTCATAGTTGATGGGTACTTGAAACATGATTGGTACATACTTGGTACATGGTTGGTTGCACTTGTTTATGGTACAGGTTGATTACAGATTGTTTGTTACAGTTTGGGGCATGGTTGATGCATTGTTTATGGTACAGGTTGATTATAGGTTGAGGTACAGGTTGATGCATGGTTCAGGTTTTTGGTACAGGTTGTTTGGTACAGGTTGTTTGGTACAGGTTGATTGATACATGTTTATAATGATATATCTCACAATTATAGTGCGACAGTGGTTCCATCATTCTAATTCTACTTCAGGGTGGTTGGATGGGGCAAGGACCGGTGGTTGTAGCCACCTTTCGGTTGTAGCCAGAGAACATAGGGGGTTGTAACCTCCTTATGGTTGTAGCCAGAGAATTTGGGAGTTGGAGCTTCCCTCAGGTTGTAGCTTGAGAAGCTAGGGGGTTGGATCCTCCTTCCAGTTGCATTTGGAAAACAAAGGAAGTTGGTGCTTCCAATGAATGTAATTCTTCAAGACATATAAGATAAAACATTTCGTGGTTTTCTCCGGATTTGGGTTTCCACATAAAACAATGGTGTACTGTGTATGTGTGTGATTGTTCATTTCTTATTGCTAATTATTGGATAATAATTCTACATTGATATAACACTTGGATTATTTGGAGAAAAAAGATTATAATTACGCTATTACTTATTCACCGCCCCTCTCAGTAATCCAACAATCGGTATCAGAGAAGGTTCCTTCAAAAATTAGTTTAACCACTGAAAGGTATATCATGGAGAGTACCAACTCATATAAAATGGAATACCACACTTTGATGGAAAAAAACATGCTTTTTGGAGAATAAGGATGAAGACATATATACAAGCACAGGGGTTTGAAATTTGGAAATCAATTGTAGATGGATACACAGTACCAACAATTCCACCAACAAATGACAAAATAGTGAAACTTGGTCCGAATAATTCCAAATCTATAAATGCACTTTTGAATGGTCTACGTGAAACAATATTCACCAAAGTTGCACATTGTAAATCTGCCAAAGATATTTGGGACAAGCTTCGAAATATTTATGAAGGAGATACAAAAGGAAAAGAAACAAAACTTCAAACTTACAGAGGTCAATTCGAACAACTAAAAAATGAAGAAAGATGAGAATATTTCAGCCTACTTCTTAAGAGTTGACGAAATAGTGAATGAAATCATAGGATTGGGAGAAGAAATTGAAGAATTTGTAATTGTTCAAAAGGTACTAAGATCTCTTCCTATGAGATTCAACCCTAAGATATCAACACTAGAATAAAGATCGGATCTGAATTCAATAAGCATAGACGAACTGTGTGGAATATTCACAGCATATGAAATGATATCTGGACAAGAAAATATAGATGTAAAAGAAGAAGCCTTCAAAGCACCCAAAAGATCAAAGAAAAAGAAAAAGAAACAAGAATAATATAGAAGCAACAATGACGTCTCAAAAAATGATGAAGAAGTGGCCAACTTTGCCAAAAGACTGAATAAGGGAACCAATTGTAGGTATAGAGGTAAGCTTCCTTTAATTTGTTTTAATTGTGATGGTATTGGTCATTTTGCTAACAAATGTCCTCATACCTAAAAGAGAAATGATGAAGGTTACTCAAAAGGCAAACACACATATAAAGGAAAAAGAACTACAAAGTAAGATTTCAAGAAAAGATTATGCATCAAAGAAGACATCTCATCATCAGATGAAGATGAAATCAATGACAGTGAGACAGGACGAGTTCTATTCATGGAAGTAAAATATTTTGACAAAGAAGACTCCGAAGAAGAATATAAAGAAGTCGAAGAAGGATATGAAGAAGTCAAAGATGAAATTGAAGAGGCAGAAGTTGACTATCGAGAAGAATTAATGTGTGCCATAGAAGTTATCAGAAGAGAAAAGAAGAAAAACAAGAAACTACAAGTAGAACTAGACAAGAAAAAGGACACTCGAGAACTAGAACAAATGATCACAAGATTGAAGGTTCAAATAGAAGAAGATAAAATAATTGAATAAACACTCAAAGAAAAACTAGAAGAAAAGGACAAGATCATTGGAAACTTGGAAGCAGAGATTGTCACACTAAGAAAGGATATTCAAAAGAAAAATATGCAAAATAGCTCAAAATTTATGGATGACATTATCAACAGTCAAAAATCTCATCTTGACAAGTCTAGACTTGGATACAATCACACAAAAAAGGGATCAAGCTCCAAAACAACAGAGCAAGAAACAAATCCAAAAATCTATGCAGAAACAATCAAAGGGGATAGGAAGATGTACAAGGAAGATTACAGGGACGCTCCTCCACTGAGAAGATTCAGATTTCAAAATCAACAACGGACAAATAGGCCTCAAGAAGAAGAAGGATTCATAAGAGCACCTTCTTTCAGAATATCTTCAACTCCCAGGTATCAAACTATATTTTTTGGTTTATGTTATGCATGTAATAATTTTGGACATAAAGTTGTGAATTGCAGAGCTAACAACAGGAACAATAACAACTTTGAGAGTCGTACACAAAGGGGTTACTCATGAAGACCTAGTGAAACACAAATAATAAGTTACAACAAGTTTGAATCTTTGAGAACTGAAGTGGAATGTTACAAATGTAACAATTTTGGACACATGGCCAAAAATTGTAGAATGATAGTCCCTCAAGAACCTCAACAAAATAACAATAGTCACAGACAAGAACCTCATAAAAAGACATGGCTAAGAAAGAAAGATCCATATAGCAATGAAGAATGCACAGTCTCTCTATAAGCTAAGTAGAAGAAACATGGTTGGTATGTTGACAGTGGGTGTTCAAAACACATGACAGGTGATAGAGACAAATTTCTTACATTGCGAAAGGAAAGAAATGGACCAGTCTCCTTCAAAAATGATAATTCAACCAAAATCATTGGAGAAGGCACAATCCGAATTGGGAACAAGAATAAAAAGGCACAAAATGTTCTACTGGTAGAAGATATGAAACATAATCTTCTAAGTGTGAGTCAAATGTGTGACCAAGGTCATAAAGTTACTATCAATTCACAAAAGTGTGAGATAAGAAGAGAAGGTTTAGGGAAATTGGTCGGTACAACTGTAAGAACTTCAAACAACATATATGTGTCAAGTGAAATTGGAAATGAAAGGTGTTTTCTAGGAAAGGAAGATGAAAGTTGGCTATGGCACAAAAGAATGGGTCACATGCATTTTGATAACCTTGTAAAAATCAACAAAAGAGAAGCAGTCAGAGAAATGCCCCAGATCAGAAAACCAACCAACACTTTATGCAAGCATTCTCAACAAGGAAAGCAAACAAATACCATGTTCAAATAAAAAGAATATTCAAAAACAAGACCACTAGAAATTGTGCATACTGATTTGGTTGGACCAACTACAACAAAGGGCTTAAAAGGTGAGAGATACTTTATGTTATTAGTTGATGCTTATAAAAGAATGACTGCAGTTTTATTTCTCAAGAACAAGTCATAAGCTTTTGAAAACTTCAAGATCTACAATGAAATGGTTGAAAATGAGATGGATTCAAGAATCAAATGCTTGAGATCTGATCATGGAGGAGATTTCTCTTCAAAGGAATTTATGGAATACTGCAGCAGTCATGGAATAAAAAGACAATTCTCCGTTGCTAGGACACCTCAACATAATAGAGTTGTTGAAAGAAAGAACAGGATAGTACATGAAATGGCTCGAACAATGCTAATGGATTCCAAATTGATAGATATATTTTGAACACAGGAAATACACACAACAATTCACATTCAAAATAGAGTAATGCTAAGAAACAACACTGATAAAACCCCCTAGGAGCTATGGAAAGGAAGACCAACAAATCTGAAGCACTTCATATTTTTTGGAAGCAAATGCTACATCAAAAGAGAAGATGGAAAAATGGGAAAGTTTGACTCTCGTGTGGACAAAGGAGTACTTTTTGGTTACTAAAGTACAAGGAAATCATACAAGTTTTACAATCTAATATTGAACAAAGTTGTGGAAAGAATCAACGTAACAATTGATGAAACAGGCAAACCAGAATCAAAGGAAGAAGAAAACAAATCAATGGAACAACTTTTCTAAGAAGAAGAAGAAGAATATGAAGTACAAGAGGAAGATGAAGAGAATCCGACAGAAACAAAAGATAAAGTTCAACAAGTATCTCCAAAGACAGTTAGAAAATGAGTACAGAAAAATCATCCTTCAGATCAGATTATTGGAAACAAAGATGCAGGAGTTGAGACTAGAAGAAAAATCTGTTCACTAGAACAAACACACCTAGCACTCATATCTACAATTGAACAAAACTTTTTTGAAGAAGCCAACAAGGATGAATTTTGGAATAAGGCCATGAATGAAGAATTGGATCAAATAGAGAAAAATGACACTTGCGAACTGGTTCCAAGACCAAAGAATAAGAATGTGATCGACACAAAATGGGTTTTAAGGAATAAATTAAATGGAGATGGACAAGTTACAAGGAACAAAGCTAGATTGATATGTAAAGGATATGCACAGATTGAAGGAATCAACTTTGAAGAGACATTTTGCCCAGTTGCTAGAATGGGAGCAATCCAGTTGCTTTTAGCCTATGCTTGCTCCAAAAATGTTAAAGTATATTAGATGGACATAAAATCATCTTTTTTGAATGGGGAACTTGAATAAGAAGTCTACATTGAACAACCAGAAGGATTTCAGTTGTCAGAGAATGCAGATTATGTGTGTAAATTAAAGAAGGCCTTGTATGGTCTAAAATAGGCTCCTAGAGCATGGTACTCTAGACTGGATAAGTATCTTCAAAAGGCAGGGTTCAGAAAAGGAAGTGCAGACAACAAACTCTACATAAAGGTAAGTGAAGGTAATATTTTATTAATTGAAGTTTATGTTGATGATATTATTTTTGGTAGTGATGATGACAGGTTAAACCAAAAATTTGCAAAAGATATGAAAAATGAATTTGAAATGTTGTTACTTGGAGAAATTTCATTCTTTTTGGGACTTCAGATACATCAAAGAAACCAAGGAATCTTTATTTCTCAAACCAAGTATATCAGATAAATGCTAAAGAAGTTTGGAATGTAATATTGCAAACTAGTTATCACTCCCATGCAAACCAGTTGAAAGTTGAGCAAACATAATGATTTGAAGTCTACAGATCAGAGGAAATATAGGTCAATGATTGGAATCCTACTATATTTGACAACATCCAGACTAGATGTAATGCAGGCAGTTGGATAAGTTGTTGGAAGATTGGTTGTTGTCATTGATGTCAACCCTACTCATGGGTTTTGGACTGCAAGATTGATGAAGATATTTGGACATGAAGGAAAATGCACATGCAGATAAAACACCCATGGATGGATAGTATAAATCATGTTTTTTTTGGTGGTATGTGTCACGTCACGTGGATCCTCATGGTTGAGGAGAAATGAATTTTTTAAGATGACAAAGTGAATTGTACATGTAGGCCCTGAAGATAATTAAAGAAAAGAATTACAAAATAAGAAAGTGTCAGGTCAGCCCTAATGTTAAAAGGAAGTGACATAAA